>SNQN01002034.1:0-49992 GCA_008642245.1 Bassia scoparia | reverse complement strand
GTGATCGTCAGGATCACCTTTGCCGTCGAAGGGTTCAATGGTAGGCAGCTTAACCTTCTGCATAGGAGCGGAGAGGATTGCGGTGGAAAGAGGAGAGTGTTGAGAAATGGAGAGAGTTCTGATTCYTTCTTCCAAGTCAGGTTCTCCTTGAGGAAGGAGATTGCCTTGAATGTCATACTGAGACTTGCCTGGTCTCGTAGTTATCATATCATTACCTCTTCTCCCTTGGGTGCCATGAGAGAGGTGTTGGGAGCCTCCAAGAGAGAGAGAGAGAGTGGTGTCACGCATACTTGACGTTGAGGCGGAGAAGGAAAAAGCCTCTTCTCCATTCTCATATTCAGAAATTCCTCTTCGCTCATTTAATATGGACCTGGCGTCCAATTTCTTCATTTGTCTATCCTTGATTGTTTTTCTAAGATCTCTATTCTTAACTTTCTTGTCTTCTATGACTCCCCTCACATCCTGATGAGGAGTGGGAGGAGAAGTTCCCAGATTGATGAATCTTTTCTCCGTGTTCAGCTGAAGTGGTCGAACAGGGGGGGGGGGGGTCTTTGTGGGGCATACTTGGGAGTATCTTAATACTTCCTTGTCTTTGGTTCATCGAACTTGGTTGCAACTTGAGACGTAATGTCTCTTCGGAGTCGTTCAAACTTGGAGCTACTCTTCTTCTTCCGAGGTTCTCCCTGGGAGACGCTTCGGAGGGTGGTGGTCTTAAACTTCGGGGCTTGTGGAGTCTTAAAACTCCCTGCTGGCTTTTTGTCTGCCCTTGCTTTCTTTAACTCTTCTTCATAAGTCAATTTGGCTCGGGCAGCCGCCTGTTCAGCTTATACCTTAGCCTGCTCTGCAGCGGCCTTTTCTGCCTTTAAAGACTTGACAAAGTCCATCATACCAGAAAGGTCCTTCATAAGACCAGCCAGTTGACCCACTGTCACAAATTCATTGTCTCCCATATCAACGTCTGCTTTCATATTTGTCGGATGAGGATCGACCTCTTCTCTTTCCTCAACAGGATGAGGAAGAGAGACGTCATCATGAAAAAGTTTGTCAATCTTGTTTTGGTCTTGGTGACCGTGTTGTGGATTGGATGTAGAACCTTCACTCACCATCTTGAATTGTCTGTTCCCCACAGACGGCGCCAATGTTTCAACCCGTGGAAGAGCGGAACACTTACTTGTAGGTTCGGGGAGTGACTTCCTCTTGATGCTATGAGTGAAATCTCCAAATCAAGGAAATTTCTTACTTTTCTTTTCTTTTATCCATTTATTCCTACCGACCCAACACAATAAATAATAGGTTTCTTGTTATTAGTCTAATTAATCTACCAACTCTTGTTTTCACTACACAAAAGTTTAAAACAACATTGAGTCGATCATTATGTGAGCGAAATACTACTTCTCGACAAATGTTGTACTATACAATATAAAAGTTTAAAAAACAACACTGACTCAATCAATTAATGTGAGCGAAATACTACTCCACAACAAATGCTGTATACAATATAAAAAATGTATCAAACTTCCAATGCAAAATATAGCATTTGCTTATCAAAATATAAAAACTATGAAATAGATAAAAATAAGTTTAGTTTATTAAAAATAAATTGTTAAGCAAAAATAAGTTTTGTTTTAACATGGTAATTTAATTACAAATTTAAATGTCATAATACCTTGAGATAACTTCATTAAATTTTGGTTCGTCTCCGAGATAAAACAATAATTAAGGTAGTATGCCTTAAAGTTGTATTTCCATGTTTGCATCAAATATTATTTTTTGAAATAAAATTTCCAGTTTTAAATCGTAGAGTGAAATTTTTTTCCGTAATTATTTGTTTGATTGTACTAAAACATTGTATGTTTAAATGTATTTTTGTTATGGTAAATCATTTATTTTCAAAAGTTTGTATTTTTTATTTTTTTAAAAAACAATCTGAAAAATTCAAAATGCAATTTAAATAGAAAATGAAACATTCGTATTGATATTAAATGTAATTTTGAAACATGTGATCAAATGTTTAGGTTACATCGATCAAAATTAACATATCTTAATTAAAATTGACATGTAATTTGTTTTTTGGTTTGTTTTATCATAAAAATAAGAATAATGAAAACCAATTTGTCAACTTGAGCTGTCAAGTTATAAATGAGTTTAAGTTGTTAATTGAGTTATTGAGCTAAGTTGTTAATGACATAAAGGATTGAATGACCAGAAAAGTGAGATATTAGATCATGAGTTTGTATTGTAGGTAATAAGGCACGATCATTTTATTGTTGCCCGTTTTGGTTTTCTCCTGCCCTTTGAAAACCCTTATGGCTTAGGGCCTTAGGCTATTGTTTTAATTTGGTTTACCCAATTTTGTSGATTATACAAGTACTTCATGAAACAATATTTGTTTAAGTTATAATTGGAAATGAAATATGCTAATGTTCGTTGTTAATCGGATTTATGTTGTTTGGCGTTGKCAGAACAACTGAAGCCTAACTCTGATCATGTATCTTTGAATGTTCCAAGATTAGTTTACTTGCAGTGGTGAAGATTAAAGTAGACTTGTGTTWGTTCAATGTACTTTATACATGAAATTTGTGCTGTATTATGCACACTAGGTACAAAAATTACCAAATCTCGTCTGAAGATATCTACATACATGTGTAATTGTAAAGACTTGAGTATCCTCGACTTTTATGCACAATCTTGCAACGCTCAGAAGGTCTGTGAGCTCTTTAGAAGTGTAACTGATTCCCAGGTCTGGATCAATAATGTTATGCATCGATATGTTACTACGTAGTTCTCGTATCCACTGAACCACATCAGTACTCTCCCTCGCCAAAGATTGACCAGTAATCAGCTCCAGTAGTAATGCACCAAATTGAGGTATCATGTTTGCCCTTACTACAGCAGAACAGTTGAACAAGTCAGATCAGAGATTAGAAGTTAATATAACTTTTTCAAGCTATTAGTATATATACCTTCAGATGATGCAGGTGTAATGTTGTCGCCTCGTGAGCAAAGATGGCCGATATTTGAAAGCTGCATCAAGGACTCATGGAACCATTATAAGTTTGAGAAATATTTACTAGCACTAGTACAGAGGTTGTTCTTACCTTTGGAACCAACTTCTCATCCAAGATAATATCGCTTGAGCTGATAGATATGTGATATACCGGTGGCTCACAAAAGAATTGTAGGTACTCCTGTAACGTCCAACGAACATTAAGTTCTTGTGTTACAAGAGGATTAAAATTCAATTCGAAAGAACGAAAGAAGCTAAGTGAGCTCAACCCACCAGTGCGGAAGCTACACCAATGGCAATCTGTACTCTAGTCTTCCAACTTAGTGGAGTCTTCAGGGGATCTGTTTTGGCAATGTTGTGAGAAATCTTATGCAGAAAAATGCTTCCAGAATTCATGATTTCTAGAAAAGTTACCACTGAGATGTTCCTTCAAGGTTCCTTTAGCAGTGCTCTCGAAAACTAAGAAACTGTAAAAGAAAGGTTGCGGAGATAAATTAATCATCTGAACTACAAAGTGTTGAATTTCATGTATGATCAATTGATGAGTATAAGCATAGGGAGCAATTAGACCTCCTACGACCAAGGGAGTATCCTCTGAGGGCTACGACATGGCGGTGATGCAACCGTCCTAGAAGCTGCAGCTCCTTGTGAAAGACCTCGTTTCTCTGATCAACAGTTCTGACTTCTTTAACAACAGAAACTGAACCATCCTGAAATCTAGCTTCATAAGTTATGGTTTGAGAGTCGCAAGTAATGATTCTCCGAAACCTGTCTGTTGCTCTGTTAAGCTCCTTGTATGATATCTGTTTCAGAAATTTCACTTGACCTTTTGCTGACAAAGGAGAAATTCAAAATAGCACACAGTAATCAAACAAATGRAGGATCAATTTGTATGTAAACTATACAGTCTAAAATTCTAAATATTATCTTAAATTCTCATCCAGCATTAAGTTGATTGTCCCATTCAAATTAGTCGTAATGTGACAAGTGACAACTAATTTTGAATGAACAAATGATTTATTTACACGAGGCGAGTGCAATGTGGACAACATGTGGTACTAAGCACACAAGTAGTACTGCATGATCAGCTGATAACCAAGGCACAACCTTAAAAATTAAAATGTATCAGTTAGCAACTTATCAACATAAATAATTTGGTGATTCTGACTGAAAAACAACATGATGATCAGTTGTTCACTGCTTCACTAGCAAATTGGCAACACCAGCAACATAAACATATCAAGTGTTCCATTAAAACAAAATAATAAAGAGTCATTAGCTAATTAAAAACAGTAATGAAAAGAAGGAAATGCAAGAAACAGGGGTTTTGGTAAGAACTTACAGGACTCAGAGCAGAAGAAGTTGCATAAATGGGTGTTTTTTGGGCTGCAAGAAGCTTGAGTTTTTGGTGTCATTATGATTGGTAGTAGAGCACAGTTGCAGCAATGCATACTTGTTTATGATGATCCCATTTCTACCTTTCTTTTTTTTCATTAACTAGTCAACTTTTTTTATTACTTTTTGTTTTTTTTTTTTTTTACAAGACTTAAAGAAAGAAGTATAATAGCAGTAGCTTTAACTTTGTTGCTTTAAAAAGCAATGATATGATGCAACTAGTGAAAACTCTTTGTCTGGAAGAGAGAGAGAGAGAAGAAAGTCAGAGTGTTGTTTTGGATTGTAATCGATCTGCTTTCCTCCAGCCCCTCCCTTTTACAGAGTTTTCATTCTACCGACCTACCGTAGATCTATGGTATATACGGAGTACCGAGTATAAATTGTGTTTTTATTCGCCATAAAAATATATACCAAGTAGATCTATTTATATACTTTTGGTTATTGGTGTAGTGGTGATTAAGACTACATTTCGTAGGGAGAAACTGGGTTCGATCCCGCTGATCCTCGAATTCGGATTAGCCCAAATGGGTGACTTCATACTCTCTCTAAAATGATCTTGAGCTTCTAAAATACTTTACAATAGTAATTTTCGCCGATAAACTTCAATTCATTGGACATATTTGAAGACCTAGGCTAGAGGAAAGTCTAGTCATACATAAATTTTATGGATTTCTTCAATAGTTGGACGTGGAATTTAATTTGTCATGTGGGTTTATGACTCAACATTTCCCCGATCGTTTGAGAGCCAATCTATTCTCACATTTATTGGATAGGTCAATAGTCTACTCATGATTTCATGAACAAGCTCTTTATTAAGCATTTAAGTGTTACTACTGTAGAACGAAGATAAATGAATGAAGAAGAAAAGAATGACAGAATCAATTTAGCTTGCTTCATGTAGCAATTTTATTTTTGACATCTTCCTCAAGTAACATGATGGGAATCTCGTAWCAAATTACAAAACAAACAATTTCATCATAAGAAAGCACGACATTTCTATTAATTCTATCCAAAAGTTCTAAATTTCACAAAAACTTTTGCATTATAGCCTAAGGTAATATAATTATAGGTACATATATATTGATATATACATACACACAATAGGAATATTTTACAACAACATAACAAATTAATTAAAACAAACATAGAAGTTGTCTTAAATAATCTAGATATTAAGATATAAATAAATAAAATAAAAACCTAGATAAAGGGAATTGAATCAAAAGATCATGAGCTTACAAGAAGTGGATAATAAGAGTTGATCAAGAACAACACGACCCATACATATGGGCAAAAAATTTCTTCCTCAGCCAGGTCTGTCCCGCACTTTGATCACCTCTACTATAATTCAATTAACTGATTAATTCCCATCAACAACATCAACACTAGCAGAGCAAAAGAGCAACTTCCTAAAGATAGCCTTAAGAGCAGCACAAGAAACTTCCTTAACGTTATTCTTCTTATTATCTTTATTATTATGAACAAATTTCTCCTTGCTTCTGCAACAATAACAATCACCACTTTGATGGTATGACGAAGACGACGACGACGATGACGATCTCTTAGACTTGGTACCATTCACAACTCTCTCTTTAACCCTTCCAATACACTTCTTAGTCTTCTCATTCACACTTTCCTTCCTAGTGAAGGTGTAGCTTCTCAAATAGAGCTGCCTGCATGAGATACTCTCCACCACTTTAGGCCTAGGGTGGCCTGGACCCCTGAAGCTAACTGACCTTACGAACTCGGCGTCCGATTCCGGCCACTTGTAGAGGTTCACATAGGTGGCTCTTACCCTTGTTGTAGGCAACCTTGTGTCTTCTATGCAACTTGAGATGCAAACTGAGCTCATTTTTTTGTTTTTTTTTTTTTGTTTTGTTGTCTTCTTCTCAAACTTGTTTGTTATTATGGTATAAGAGCATGCATGATAATAATATAGGACTATTATATATTATAAGCATACTTTTTATGCTTATTTTATCAGGCTTAGATTGTAAGTGAAGGAATTCATGAAATAATATGTAAAAACATAGAAGAAAATTGAGACTTGTATGTTATGATGATTGTAGTAGCTAGTACTTTCTTGATAATACAGCCTGCGAAATCATGATTTGTCATCATGTGTAATGACTGTGTTTTTGTATTTGTTATTTTTTATTCTCAAGAATCAAGTTAATTAGGATTAATCTATGTTGAAAAATGCTTTAAGGAAGGATTATTATTATTATTATTATTATTATTTAAAGTGTTTATAATTAGTGAGTAGTAATTATTTTTTCTTCCTTAATAAGAAGCAAGGACACGTATCTCATCTCTATATCTATTATCTTTCATAAAGATGTAGTAAGGACTAGGAAGTGCGGTGTAAGCTAAACAAGGATTGATATGTGATCAAATACTCTTTTTTAATTTTACATTATATAACCCTTATAGGTTATTGAATAGGGAGCGAGTATGAGTACAAATATACTTAGTTTGTATATGAACTTTTTAGTAACCCTAGGTCTTATATGCTTTGACATTTATACTTGTCAAGGTAATATCATTATAAATGCCAATCTCAAGAAAAAGGAAATAGATCAATTGAAAATCTATCGATCATGCATTATCATAATCTTTATGTGTTTCATCTTATTTGAAAGAATATGATTTCAGTAAGACAACTTATATGATATCAAGTATCAACGATTGTATCTTGCTAGGCACAACGAGTCGTACAACTAAGTGACCTGGCCTGGTAAGTGGTAACAATGAGTTATTGACGATATATTAAGTGAAAATTATTGTGCATTGCTTTGCTAGTGACAATTATCTAAGTATTATTAGTTTGTTAGGCCTAATATTACAAGATTACCTTTATAAAATTGCATGTAAAAAAGAAAATCAACATTTATACTACTTTATCTTTATAAAATAAAAGTGAAAAAGCCATTTAAAAAAAAAAAAAGCAAACCATGCACTCAATAACTGGCAAAAATAATTGATTATGGTAGTGGAATCATAATTAGTGCAATAACATGCTTCTGGTTGAACCATATGATATCAACCTACTTTTTAAAGATTGCTTAAACAGAATTATTCCTATTGAAGGACAGCAAATTTACAAAATCATAAACTGAATTAAGCATTATGATCCTGTTATACTGTTGTTTTGGGCCAGTCCAATAAAATACTCAATAAATAGATGATTCGTGGGTTGGATCTTCAACCCTTGGGCCCAGAACAAACCGGCCTACTTCGTTAATGAAACTAATGCACCCAGGATCATCATGTTGGAAATAAGYCTCGTATAACTAAGAACAAKCTTATTTGTATTGTCGTGGCGTGAATGGAATCACTGTCRTAAAGTCGAATTTGCARTGTACTCGTACACWCGGCCTCACGGAAATCGACCCCAYGATTACACGACTCCGACTTAATGGTGTACTACAAAAAACCGAATTGAGAACTGATCAAACAATGCACGAAGAGAAGAGAAACAAAAAGCTTGTGTTTGTATTTTTTTAGAGAGCAAGGAATCAATCCCCATTTTTTCCTTCGTGTTTTCTTCACGAACCAAATGAAGGTGATTTTATAAAATGGAAGGTCAAAGATCACGAAATAATTAGGGGAAGATATGTGGGCGGTAAATCTGGCAAGAATAAAACTTGTGAGCAATTTTGTAACGGAAAATAATTAATAGGAATGTTACAAATCAATTCAAGTTTGACCCAAAAAATATAAGTCGAGTGTAAATCGGGTCACACCCGCACACGTTATCAAGCTATCAATGTGGGACACAAATATTCTTTGAAGCAACACTTTCGGAGTGTTTAACTCCAACACATCAAGCTGCATATATATACCCATGCGGCCATACAATAGATATATCTAAGATAGATTTAATGTTTTGGAAAAAATTATGTTATACTTCCTTCGTAATTTATTAATAGTGACACTTTAATACAAAAATGTGAGAGCTTTTTAGTCACGGTGTTTATTTACTGTCTGCAAAAACCTTGTGATCATGGAGGTATTGGTATGCATTCTTCTAGGCAAGCCAACTCTATCTTTTTCATGAAGCTTGGGTTGCGTGCTCTTATTGAGCCTTGTGGTCAAGGGTTTTGCGGCACAAGTATTGCAAGGGTCATTGTGATGTCGACATGTTTACTCCTACTTACAATATGTCTAATGTATGGCGTGGTATAACAAACAATGCTTGTTGGATTAAGAAAGGAAATAAACGCTACTATAGTGGGGAGTGGTGCTACTGCTTTATTTTGGGATCATCAATGGGTCACGGTTGAGCCTTTTAGAGATGAGTTAGTTTTGCAGCCAATCCCTCCCCATTTGGCAGGTGTGATGGTGAGGAGATGTGGCTGGGAAGCTGGACATGATTGTGAGGAGATGTGGAAATGAGATTTATTTTCTCAGCCCATCTTCTACCTGAGGATGCTTTAAAGCACATTGCGCCAAATTAATCGATGGAGGATCCTTATGTTGGAAGGATTTAAATATGAACAACCTAGAGATGGATAAACAACATCATCTTTGGAAGAAGCCATGAAATTCCTCTAGATGTATGTKGGAGGCTTTATATTTTCAGCAGCGCACTCAGCAACKTTGGGATGTCATTATAAAGGATGCAATCAAGTAAAAAACTATTTCGGATCAAATTCTTGTGTGATGGTTGGCCCCTCCTGTGGAATATTTTGTCTTGAATTTCAAACAAGTGCCTCGAAGGCCAAATCGGTCCCCTAAAGGGGGTTGGTGGGGTGGTGGTTATCATAGGCACTAGTGGAGGTTTATTGTCAAGCCTTCATCTCTAATTTGGAATTTGATTGCTAACGTTTTAGAACTGAATATATGCGGTGTGCATTGTCTGATACATCACGAGAATCTACGAATACGTTGCCAATAAAAAGCTCTCAAAAAATCTCTTGGCTAATTAAGGGTAGTCAAGTAGAAGACTAATTGTTTACGATTCCTTCTTTTGAGCATATTGAAGATTTGATCAAAGAAAGATCACAATGGTGTTACTACACCCTATAATGTTTTAGTCTCTTGGTTTTTATTTTTGTCTGGATTTGCCCCTTATTGCATTTAAATGTTCTAGTGTGGATTCGACAATTGATTATGAAGAAATCATTGCACATATGTGTGGTTGGGCCTACCCACTAAAAAAGTGTGTGGCTTTGTAGAGACTAAATAATTTCTAATAAGGCAATTTTAATCGTCTAAACTTGCTCAAAGGCAAAAAAAATGACTTGCAGGTCGAAATATTGTTACCAAAACTTGTATTTTATGTGGCTTAGGCCGAGCTGCTCTTGATGACCTACTGCACTAACCCAAACTTACGACGTTCTGTTTCGCAATTGTTAGTAGAAGTAGTTTTGCATGTCAGATAGCAGACCAACAGTAGTAAAAGTTATAATAGCGGTTGAAAGTTAGAGTTATGTAGTAAAAAACAGATTTTCCAATAATGATGTTCGTTAATAGTAGCGTTTATTTTTTGAAGTATAAAAATTAATTAACTAGTAGGATTTTTACTCTAGTCAGAATACTAAAACAGTATAAAATTACTCCTACTAGCTTTGAAAAAAATTAACATTTAACGCTAACCTTTCTTAAAGCTCACCCTTTTAAACAATAATAAAATTACTAAAATATCTTTAATCTAATCAAAACCTTTAAAGCATAGAAAGAAAATAATCAGATTCTTAAGAAAAAAAAACAACATTAGAAAACGTAATTTGTACTTACGAAAAGAAAAATCGTGTATCATATAAAAAGTATTATTAATATTAGAAATAAAAGTAATCAAACTTACGAAAAAAATTAGCACTACATAGTAAGATTGATAAGAAAGAGTAAATGATAGTAAAAGAAAAAGTAATTTGAAAATATTTGTCGGGAGTATACTATAATAAAGAAAAAGTAAATACAAAATAATTAAAAAGTAATTAAACAAACAAAAGTCCAAAATGTACTTATTTCCACAACGGTTGTCATGTAATCATCATCATCTCATTATTATCATCATCTCATCATCATCTCGCTATTATCATCCGCATAGATCGTCGAACGATAAACACGAATCAACAAACAAAATTAAAGAACCACATTAACACGAAGTAGATCTAAGAAAGTTGTTATAGAGTTGAGAGTTGCAGCGGACGCCATTAATGGAGGTTGAGTAGTTTCAAATTARAGAAAGAGGGAGAAGAGAGAGAATTAGGAGAGAGAAAGCAGGAAGGGAGAATGAGGAGAGAGYAAGAGAATGACAGAATGACGGATGAAAATGGAAGAATGAGTTAGGTTTCGATTGATTTTTAAAGTTTTAAATGAGTATTTTTACAATTTTATCATTGGCTACACATTAAAATTTTGTGTGACCTATTGTATACTTGTATATAAAAATGTGCGATGTAAAAAAATACACCAAACACGCCCTTAACTTGCATAGTATAACGTGTCAATGATTGAATCCTTGAGTTGCCGCTACAATCTTTGGCTTAGCAAAGATATACGAAGTATCTTTAATTCTTTATCTTTATGATTGGCAGTTGGCGTTTATAAGGKGTTTTCAAATACAAAGTACAAACAATTCGAGCTATTTRAAAGCAATCCCAAAGATATGCTTCACTTGCATATCCAGGGTAAAATTGACATTTCGACGCAACAATTGTAATTTCCGTTTGATGGCGCCGTTTGCTCATCTTTGACAGAAGTTACTCTTTCATTTAATGTTTTCTAACTTTGGTTGGGTCTAATTGTCTTGGTATGTAGTTGTTCTTGATAATCTTCAAGGTGTGCTCGTTGCTCTCGTAATATGGAGGTTTGAATCCTCTGCGCTTCTCAGCCTTAAATCAATCTTCGTTTTTCCCTGAAATCAAGATCGGAGGAGTTCGCTTCCCTCAAGTGTTCCGTAAATTTTCTTCCATATTTCTTACTTCTTACTATTTAGAGCATAGTTTTCCAAATCTTTTTAGTAAATTTTTTACAATTTCCATGTTTCTCGATTGATCTTGTCGATGTTTGCTTAATTGCTATTTTGTAGCTGTTTTTTGTCCTTCCGGTTATTGATTTATGATAATTTGATACAATTATGAACTATTTTGTTAATATATTGATTGATTTTTTTAAAGAATAGTTTTTCTACTTCGCCTAATTTGAATAACGTATCAGATTAGTTGTTCAGCATTTAATTGTCCACATTCTTGATGATCACTTCCTGAGCTAGTCAAACCAGCATGGTACTTCTGTTATTAATAGTCTTTCTAACGTGTATGTGTTCTTTTGATTGTGCTTTTAATTATCGGTTGAACTTCGTTGTTAATAGCAAATGCCCTGTCATATATATTCGAAATACATTTGTAACTTGAAAGGCAGGATCTTCATTCATTAAATGATTTACTAAGTTGAGTGTCTTCTATTACCACATGTACCTATGCACAGTTGTTCCACTTTAAATATAGTTTTGTTCTAGTGAATCTGTTCCTTGGGGACCGAGCCGTTTGTAGATGAGCACGACATCTTGATGCAACCAATGTTTTTCTTTCAATAGGATAATATGGGGGTGTATTTGGGTGGTCCCTCAGGTGAGAATTACTTGTTCTGAAACGTTCGCCAAAGAGACCTTCGGAAGCGTAAACGTTTGGGCTATGTATTATTCTGTGGTGATTATTGTTTCTTATAATATATGTTTTTGTGCTGTGTTATGTTTCATCTTGTTCTATCTCCTTCACTAGAAACAATCTTCCATGGATTTTGTCTGCTTGAGATTTCATTTGAAGTAGAACCCTGTAGCTGATATTCAAAACACAATTTCAATATCAAGCTATGTAGAAATGCTATGGATTGCTTCTAACCTTATCATAGGATGATAATAAATGAATGCACTCTTTGATTAATATGGTGAAAGATGAAGCCTATTAGCTCATTCGAGCACTGTTATTTCACAGAAATAGTTCAAATCCTACATAGGCTATTGTTCACATCTACAATTTAAATAGCCACACTAATACGAAGTACTAGCCTTTATTGTTGCTTCTGATAGAAAAATGTTACAATTGTTCTAATACGACAAAGATGATCCTAAATCATTGTATGAGTTGCATTCGACAATCTCAAGCAATCATTAAAAACATGTGAAAGCTATGTGGGACTTCACCACCCAAATTATTGTACATTGCTCTGCCATTTAGCTAATACCTTGACAGTAAAAATTCATGAATTTTTAAGAGTGCACCTTATTTGTAGTCTTAAAATTTTTAGTAATTACCAGCCATTTGCGGGACTCTTTAATTTTCATGAAATTAGCCAGCCACCTGGATTTCTCAATTTCCCTGTATTCCAACCACAATTCTGATCAGACATCCAAACACTCACACTCCCAAGTATGGCCTTCACTCCCTTACCTCAGAACTTTTTCTATCAGTACCTTGCTCGTAACATTCTCCGAAACCAACACTCTTCGCATAGCTTTGTAAATCCTCTACATCAATCATAGTACTAAATACCATCCAATCGTGGGAACAACAGCCTCAACAACCTCGTTGCTTCTTTTCCCTATCACCTGAAACCACATCACAGCAACCTTGTTCATTTGCTCCTAAACCTCTCTCCTTCAACCCACTGGCTCCTCATAAGCTGAAAATAAGTCCAATTGACAATTTTAATTACTCCTTATGGATACTTCTGCCACCATTCAGATTACAAGCAAAATTCATATTTTATTTCCCCCTTGAATTCAGTTAAGAAACATCAACCCTGCAAATTTACCCACTTGCACTGAGAACAATTAACATGTTCAAATTAACCAATACTAAAAATAAGGGAAAATAAAAATTTAAAGGCAGAATAATACCAACATTCAGTACCACATTCATTAATAGGAGATGAGATTATTAAAAATTTAACTTCGCAAAGATAGAAGTAGAACAAAACGACAAGTAGCTAAAATCACCATAATAAAAAAAAAACCAAATTCTAGTTCAATTGCACAATTCCAAGATCCAAACTAACCAAAATTTAAGTTAATAAAAATAAGATAATCTAACAGTACAACAACTATAATATCACAACAATAACACACCAAAATCAAATTTCGTGACAAAAACGAAATCGACAAACGCCTCTTCAAATAACATTAGTAGAAGAGTTCAATGTCACAATTACAAATTCATGCCCCAAAAATTCAATCACACAACAGCCAAAAAAACATTTCATATAACTTAGAATTTATAATTTAAGTAAAAGGATTCTTATAAATTGAAACAAAGCATAAAAATATAACACAACGCAAAAATAAGGATAAAAACAAACGACAATTAGCTTACCTTCACTGACTCATCACCAACAACTAGATCGACAACCTCCTTCTCATCGTCTCCATTATTCAAGGAGAAAAATTGAGAGAGGAAGTGATTAGCAATCTCTGAAATGAGAAGACAAAAAGAGAACAAGCCAAAAAGTACAACTACTACTTCATCTAACCATAGTTAGTTAACATAATAGTCAGCAAAAACCAAACGCCAGACTAACTTCTACTAAACTACTACTCACGTGCACGTTATAAAAGTTATTAATATTACAGTTTTGCCATTGATATATGAATATACATATCTCAAGATTGTCTTAGAATTACGCAACAATTCGGAGGGAAATTTCTGTTATCTCAATATAGATTGTAATTGTATATGAGGGGTATTCTCCCATCTCAATTGATGTCGATTACTTATGTAGTTGAACGGGTTTTGCAACGCTCAGTTTAGTTACTCAACTGTATTTATTGTCACAATGGTTTATATATTTTGTCTCATGGCCCACATTACTCTTGGTGACAAAATATTGACAGCACCATGCTATATTTATTCAAACAATTTGCCAAAATCTACCTTTAATCTAATACTCCCTACCAGTTTTCTTTAGTGTCATTACCTTTATTCGGCCGTTTTCAAATAGATGTTCCAAACCAATCTAAAAATAACTTTTTTACCTCTTACCTACTTTATTTACTCTAACATTAATGAATTACTCATTTCTAAAGTCAACTTTCATTATTTTACCCAATCTATTCACCCAAAATTATTATTTCCCATAAAATTTCATTCACATATTTACTCTTTTACCCAACTTATTCAACTTTTTACCCAACTTACTCAACTATTTTATTCAACTCAATCAACTCTTAAAAACTGTTCCAAAATGGTATGAAACATCTAAAAAAAAAACGGAAGGAGTAATAATTTATACTAAAGCAATTCCCATCTTCTCAATTTTCCTCCTACATTTCCCTCCCAAATCCTAATTAACTAATACTTTTAAAACAACAACCCTTAAATTAATTAGCGGATAGATTTGAAGTTGGATGTTGAGTGTAGACTCGCAGCAATGGAGTGGTCGTTTGTTCCTCAGGAAGCTTGTTTGGTGTGTTGAGGAAGCATCCGAAAAGAAAGAAAGAAAGAAAATTGTGTTTTTCAAGATTTTTTTGGGTTGAGTAATGACTGCAGACCATCGTTGAATGTTGTCTGATCCAACGGTGAATGCAGTCGATCCGTGCCATTAGATGCTACCTAATCGTGTCCGTTTACAAATTTAATCTAATGGCTGTCATTTGACGAATTTGTTGAAACGGATCATTTAGTTCCCTTTCCTGTCGATGGAGGGTTGAGGGTTTTTTAGGGAATGAGGGTTCATGTAGTGAAAGGGGTTTTACGGTTTATTTAGGGAATGTGATTAGTTTGTAATTTTGGCAAATTATTTATTGGAAATTGAGGTTTTGTATTAAATTACAAAATTTAGTTTCTTATTTAGTTTATAATTTTTTTTTTCTATTCGTATGTAATATATATATATTTTTAATCTTA
This sequence comes from Bassia scoparia, assembly GCA_008642245.1. Classification (NCBI taxonomy): domain Eukaryota; kingdom Viridiplantae; phylum Streptophyta; class Magnoliopsida; order Caryophyllales; family Amaranthaceae; genus Bassia; species Bassia scoparia. Next base: position 34,740 of record SNQN01002034.1, on the reverse strand, counting down.
GTTTCTAGTAAGACTACTCCCGAATTTTAAACTCTACATTGATCGACATTCGATTTTACGACCAATTTCAAAGTCAAATTCCCGAATTTTAAAATCTAGAATGATCGTGATTACATTTTTCGACTAAGTTTCTAGTAAGACTCGCTAATGTTGAACTCTAGATTGATCGAGATTCGATTTTACGACCAATTTAAAAGTGAAATTCTGGAAGGATCAARTCTAAAATGATATGATCGTGATTATATTTTTRMACTACGTTTCTAGTCAAAATACCGAATTTTAAACTCTAGATTGATCGACATACGTTTTGACGTTCAATTTTATATTCAAATTCCTGAATGAAGGATAAACTCTAGAATGATCGTGATTATATATTTCGATTAAGTTTCTAGTTAGAATCCCGAATCTTAAACTCTACATTGATCGAGATATGTTTTCACGTCCAATTTTTTAATCAAATTCCCGATGGATAAATTTTGGAATTATTGTGATTAATCAAGACTAGTCTAGGTCGACTCCCCAAATTTAAAACTCTACATTGATCGACCCTATCGATTCTTTTGAACCAGATATTAAAACGTCTCACTCCGTCTGAACCATAAACTATTAGACACTTGATCAGGTGATTACAATATTTCGCAGTCGCTTCTCTAGTCAAGCAATTAGCCGAACATTTTAAACTCTCACATCGATATTCAATACGTTCACCGTTCCACATTGTATCAATCCCGAAGGTAACTATAGACATGCATCATGTACTATATTTTTCACGACTTCTAGTAAAAATACGATTATTCTAAACTCCTAGGATTGAGCATATGTCTTACGCACGTCTTAAATCTGTAATCAATTCCACACTGAATAACTCTAGAATGAACAGATGGCCCTAATATTTTCTTTGAGTAACTTTCTAGTTAGCGTCCACTCTTAAACTCTACATTGACTCGACATTCGACTTTACGACAAATTACACCTAGCACGCATCTTGATCTGATTCTAGACTTTTTGGAGCGCAAAGTTGTAGTGTACGTGGAGTGAACGGTTAAACTTAAAGATAGATCGCGATTTAGACTTTTTACACCCACTTACGAGAGTCGATTTCCAATCTTAACTCAAGTTGCCTCATAAAAGATGTGACTCCACCGTAGAAATCAGGCGATATATCACTTAAATCATATATCGTTACAATTATTCGACAAAGCTCATGATTCTATTCCCGGACACTCAACGTCGCCCAACATAGTAAATGTGTAAATAACACTATAAACTTCACACGTAAACGAAGCTCGCTTTGCCGGCTTATTTCGCGTGCCTCTAATATTGCTTGTGATTAATCCAACTTAAAAATTTAATTTCTTGCGTTACATTAATCATGAAGTCAAATCTTAAATCTTGGAGAACACCGAAAAACTTACATTACATTAAGACAATTTTAATAATTTTACAAAGGAACCCAAATATAATAGAATTTAATATTTTCAGTTTAAATAAATTAGTGTTTTCAGTAAAGGTTTCCGAAAAAAAAATTGTAATTTTCAAGTGAGGAAATTGTAAAATTGAATGGCAAAATACATAAGAGTTGGCCCCAAGACTTATCTTCATAAAACCAGGCTTATCTAAAAGCGCAGCAGCATGCATAACGACTTACAAATGAACGGTGAAGATGGTAATGTAAATAGAAGACACATCGGACTAAGATCCCACTAATGAACATAGATTGGTCAAATTACACGGCTCCATGACTTAATAAACAGAAACCGTCGTCAACGGAACATGCCAAAGTTACAAGTGTACTAACAGAGGAAACTAGCAAGGCCTAGCAGCGCACGTTAACCCGGGTTCACTTAATACCGCAAATACCTGCAATATACCTAACAATACGCTATACATCAAAGATATACATTGTACTCAGTATTTAGTAAGCCCCAACCCCAAAGTTTTGCTGTTAGTCAACAACAATCCCTCTATTTCTCCTCTTTCTCTCCTCCTTTCCTTCTTTTCGTCTGTGCCCTTTCCATCAACCACTAAATACAAATATCATGCCTGTCAGCAAGCCTACCAACTAATCCTCTTTTTATGGCTTGTTTGCTCTATTTCTCAATTTCTTGCTCATCCTGTTAAAATACTGTGGTAATCACTTCTAATCCTTCCTTTATTTTTTTCCAAACGTAATCATTCAATTAGGTTTAGGTAAAATAATAATCTGAATTGCTGAGTGATACATGTTTTGTTGGCTTTTAAACATAAATTTGAGCTCATCTAAAATCTCTGCTCCTTTTCAATTATCTTAGTACCTCGAGAGCGTTGATTTTCAATGATCGTGCATTGTAAAGTCTTTTTAATTTCTTATTTTGACTATGGGTTAGATTAAAATATGAAGTGGGGTTGATACAATATGTAAGTATTTATGTGAAAGACTTAAACCTTTATGTAATTTGATGCAGATAAGGAGGTATTGCTGTCAAGGTCAAAGAGTAGATATGAATCCTGATCCTGTGACCTGAAAGGAAGCTGTCTCTTCAGCATTTCTGCTCTTCTGGATAACTCTCTTTGCTCCTTTGGTGGTCTATTTCAGATTGCAAAGTAGTGTTATCATTTGATTAGATATTAAATGCAGTATTCCTGTTATAGAGTTATAGTAGTTCCTATCTTACAAATATAATATTTTGAGTTGTATTAGTGTGTATGTCACAATGGTTTTGGTTGGAGTATAAGAACGTATCAGTTGTAATGCTATAGTGATATTGAAAAATACAGGAGTGATGTTTGTGTTTGAGAACTTTATATGACTGGAATGATGGAAATTCCAAAGAGCAATATCAGTAGATGTGGTAGCATATGCGTTTTGAGAGTGAGATGATGTGTTTGGAGCACCTTAAAAGAATTGATTCAAATACAGATTTTGAAGCTAATGGGAGTTCTATCATTGTCCAATTGTATAATTTCAAGGGAAGCTTGAATGTGGTTTGGCCTGTTGCTTGTTGACATTGACCTGAAGATACACAAGTAAAGAAAGTAGCAGTTTGGCTTATGGGGATCTTTCGGAAAAAGTCGAGGGAATCCAGATATTGACTTGATGAGGTTAAGAGCTATTGATGAAATTGGGGATTAGAGGTGCATATGCACAGTTATAGTATGGATAAGAATCCTTGTAATGTTATGGATTAATTCTTATATCGAGGGCCTCATTTTTCGGAGTGAGGATTCAGTCCTTGTTGTTTTGAACTTCTTGCAATTTTGAATTGCTAAGAATTGTAGGATGAATCATTGCATGAGTAATCTCATTATCGACGTTGGATAAGTGTATTTCATTTGAAATAGTTGAATTCAATTTCTGAAATTCAATTCCTGAAATTCAATACAAGTCATGTTTGCAAACGTGACAAATTTCATTTGGAATTTCAAATTTTCCATTCTTGTTTGGGGAAAACAGAATATCTATTTTGAATTTCATCTATATAAACATTAACTATTGATTAAGTCGTTAAAATACAAATATTCAACAGAAGACAATCTACGCAACATGTATTCAAAGTTTAGTTCACAAACACCAACAATACACGTCTAATCATTAATACATAATAAATCCAATCTAATTTTTCCTCTTCCGGAGAGTTTTAAGCATCTCAAAACTCGTCAACTGCTGCCGCTCATAATCTCCTTCACACTTTTAAACTTGATGACGTAAATACCGAATTACCACTCGAGACCCCCATAAATTTACTTGTGAACTGTTTTGTGGCCCATTTGCGATCTGCTAAAATATTCCTTAAAAGATTCCGCAAAGCTACTCACGTGCGTCAGCTAAGAATGATTCTCTTTGAGCCTCTTGTGTGAACCTCAGACGAGCTCAAGATTACTAGCCCCTTCAATCTCAGTATCCATAGCAACCGCAGACTCCTCGTGTTGCTCAGCTCCATCACCAGTAGCTCTATCAGAACCGAATAAAGTGCAAATATCATCCCAATTTTCAATGCACTTATTTTGATATGCATGAGCATGAGGATTTTCCTACAGTACAAATATTCATAAAGACAAGTATAAGCAGAACAGTCATTTTAGAGAAATATAAGCAGGATAAACAAGGAAGCCGGGTTACAGAGAATCAAGCAAACAAAATCAAGCTGAAAAAGGACAACCAAGGTTTTGGATTCCATCAATTCAGTTCACTTCTGCCTAAGTTCTGGAAACAAAAACTGATATGAAATCAACATTTCAGTTCACTTCTGCCTAAGTTCTCGGTTGATATACTTTGAACAGGTAAATAATACGTCACATACCTTTAGCACATTATTATCACCAAGCCCATTTTTCTGGCAGAATAGATCTTATGCCACAAGAACTTAATTAAATTGAGGGACTCACAGCATGACAGCAAGCAGCAATCAAATATATGTACAACTACTCGAAATTCATGCAGAATCGTAAACAAAATGGGACAATTTTGACTTAAATTTTGACAGTTCAGCCCAGAAACAGTCTAGATCACCATAACAATTCAGGATATAAACAAAATACAAAGAAATAACCAAACTAATATCACAAAACAGTAACAATGCTTAGCAGTCAAATTTAGTCGAATGACTCCTAAATYTCAACAAAAGACTGATGTATACAGGATTATAATTATCGCTATGATTATAATTTATGCACACATTTTATACTAACTACAAGCAGAGCATGTGATTACATACATCGATTTTCACGGCTTATAATGCTCAATGGTTGACTTGATAATATGCATTAAATATAACAGCATTATAACAGCATTATAACCCCCCATAATTATAAAGAGTTGTCAAAGATTTTTGCAATTTTTACTTCAATGATAACAACATTATAACAGCATTATAACCCCTAAAATGGGAATATAATCTCATGCCAGTTACAGCTATCTGTAGTCCCTCTTTACTTCGATGATAGAGATTAGAGACCAAGAAAATCTACCATACAGGCCATCARACGTGTTTGCTAAACAGGAAAGGTYTAGAACTGAATACATCAGAATATCATATATTCAAACAAATGAATCATTTACTGAAAATGGTCATTCTAAAGACAAATAGTATCGCAAAACACTCTGCATTATGCCAGTGCTTATTGTTTTGAATAAAAAGGGTTCATGATCTCCTACAACCAAAATTGCCAGGCATATATATGCATTACAAAGTCATCCAAGTGCGGGCAAAAATATGYTATAGAATGGCTCTATACTTCCAGTCAGAAATGGGTATTTACAAGATCATACTGCCAGGGGACCAAACACAAGACAGAACAGAATATCACAAAACAATATAAGTTTGATAGTACTTACTGCACAATACTTATTCCACTCAGCAAGCTCATCAACAGGGATCACCACCATCTTCTTTTCTTCATCCCATTTAAACTTCGTGTAAGCTCGAATTTCTGTAATCATGGCATAGTGCTTCTTCCAAACCTTAATCCGATTCCTAACATGATCTACGGTTACTGGTATGYCCAATTCAGTCCTCAASTTATCAACTACAGCTTGATGCGCTTGTGTCTTAAAATCACCATCACCCTTATTTCCTTCATTTATTTGCTGAAACAAAGTAGAAGTATCGCGTCCATTTGTGAATTCCATGTAACATATCCCCTTCTACGAGGAGGACCCATAGGCTCTTTGCCCGGTCTTTTAGAATTCATTGTTCCTATAAATCACAATGCAAAAAAAAAGATCATCATTAGGATTCAATATATAGATTCAAATATATAACAAACTAAAATCATAAAATATATTATTTACAAAGGTAAAGATCATACTCTCCGAATTCGAACTCTTCTCCTTTGATACTCTTCAAACATATTATTGGCAAGTCTATCCCTAAACTCATTCCATATATTTGTTGATCGAGCACTTAAAATATAGTCATCATCTTCTTCTTCTACATCAATTACTTCCGTATTAACAAATCTTGTTCTACCTCTTCCATTAGAGTTGTTTCTTCCATTTTTCTTCTCTCAAAAGTTATGGAGGATGAAACATGCATTTATTTCCTAATTTGAGTCTTTTTCTCAAAAAAACTAGGATCCCTAAGATGCTCCAACGCTTCTTCAACAAACCAAAAGCCCTCTCAATAGTGTTCGAGCAGAGATGTCGTAAGTTGAAAATCCATATAATTGGTTTGAGTATTTCCCCGCCACAAATTCAAATGATAACGAGTCCCTTGTAAGGAGCTAAAAATCCCTCACAATTTGAAAAGCCCAAATCCACAAGAAAATATTGTCTGCATTATCAAATAATAGATTTGTAATTTAATATTCATTATAAAATAATTATATTTAAGAAAAAATTTACACTCTTACTTCTTGGTATTTTAAGCCATTAGGCCTCCTTAATGCATCACGAAGCACACGAGGATCTGATGCGGACCTTCCCAACCAGGTAGGACATATGTAAAACAAGATTCAGATCACAAGTTGCTAGACATTAGTACTAATGTCACCTTTCCTATCACGATAGCGCAGGACGATCCTCAACGGGGACTGTCATTTAATGTGTGTCCATCAAGCGCACCAACAACACCCTAACATTTAATTAACAACAAATAACTTGCCTAATATAAAGAAATATACATGTAGCCTATAATAATTGATTAAATTAATATACCTCAAACATCTATCACTTTTATTCTCTGGATCTTAGTTAGGTCACCTTGTTTAATGTAATCTTTTCCAATCTTCAAAATGGATCGAGGACATATGAAATTGACGACTCACGTCTCTCCAGAACGAGCAAATATAGCTTGAATTGTTCTATTTTTCAAACAATGGGCAAGAATATGAAGAAATATGCAACTATTTCTTTACGTGACATTCCTAGTGTTACTAAACCCCCCTTAGTTTGCAATATATTACATAATTTCTTAAACAATTAGGTTCAAGCCTTAACTGCTCTCGACATATCCTATCATTAGTTAATGTTTTCACCAAGTAGCCCTTAATAAGGCACGCTCACGCTCATCCAAGTTATTTCTTTAATTTTATATTTTTGACCATACCATGCACCTACTATTATCATTATGAACCTATACATTACAACAAGTTCCTCTCATCGTCCCTTGCACGTTTCACGACTCTCGGATAGCAACTCATTTGACATTATGATATCTGACACATAGAACAAGAAGGCTTAGTTACCTTTACACCTAATCAGAAAGCAGAGTAAAACTAATTGTCTATACATACATATATAGCACACGTAAGTCACATGCTAGTAGTACTGTAATAGATTGGAATTGGAAAAGAGAAAAATGTACAAGTGACAGATTTGACCTTGAATTTAATGACCCCATGATATATAATAAAATATACTGGTTGATTTCTAGAATTCCAGAGACAGTTTTGACTGAAAATTGTGTGCTAAGTGCTAGTATGACACTGAAATTGTGTGCTAAAGTGCTAGTATGATAGTAATTCAAAGCAGATATACTTAAACAACAACATTTCACCTCAATTTGACAAAGCAGCAAAAGCGGAATCATGAGCAACATCGGCGACGGTGACAACCTAGGCTTAATCAACTAGGCAACATTTCAAATAGATATAAAGCTATAATTGGAGGTTTACTTAAAAGGAACTGCACATTTATATATTGGATAGAATATAAGAAAGTTTGTGTGATTAATTAGAGTCGAGGGAAGTATCTTTTTTACAAACACTATGTGTGTAAGAAACAGCATGAACCTTAACACCAGAACCGAACATGACATTAGTTTTACTGTGATAAGGCTAAAGGTTCACCTGTAGCTTAGATAAGGTTTCCTAAAATCTGGCGATTCTCAAAACATAATCAGGGTAAGACTTTAAAGTCACAAATATAATTGTGCCTGAACAGCATAAGCTTCGTACCCTGCAAGCAACCCTCTTCACAATCACAAACTGTAGTTATAAATTGATTCTGTCAGCAGAAATACATAGAAGTTTAAAAAAAAAGTTTATGGCAGGTTTAATCACTATCAGAGTCGTGCATATCAGCTACCGTATGAGTTGTATGCAGTTTCGTGTACCAAGCGAACCACCATGTTGTGGCGGAATGATTCACACTCAATTATTTATATTTGAAGAAATTTGTTTTGCTTATTGAAAAATCTCATAGAACATAAATAATAATGATTACTTTAATCAAGAATTGAGGAACGTATCGAATTCAAGGCATTCCCTGACATCTTAAACAGATCAATGAAGACAGAATCAGATTAACAAAGCAAACAATCAAAAACCTAAAAATTATCAAATACTTAAAACAATTAGATTTCACAAAAATATGCTACAGTTAATTCAAAGACAGACCAAATCGTCGAACCTAAAAAATTGCAAAACTAAATTGATTGTTAGGGTTTACTAAAATTTGAACCATTAATCAAGCCAGAAGAATGATTGCATACCTCAAATCTTGGTTTTAACATCAATGGAGAAAGGAGAGTCGGCCAGTTCTTTGTTGCAGCAAGGGAGAAACCGCGAGGAGAGAGAGTGCTCGGAGCTAGATTTGCGAGAGAGAGGGAGAGAGAGAGATGAGAGAGAGAGCGAGAGAGAGAGACAGAGAGCGGAGAGTTTGAGAAGGGTTTTGTTGGAACTTTGAAATGACTGGTTTTGTGATTGGAATTGAAATTCTAACTTGGACTAATATTTTTAGATGGGCTGGATTTGAGTCAATTCCAAATCCAAATGTTAAGATTACCCAAACATGATATTTGGGCCAAATCCAGCATTTCAAATGAAATGCTTGAAACCAAACAGGCCATTATAGAAATTAAAACTTAATGTTTAAAAATTGAATTATTCAAAAATCATGTTTAAACTTATATTTTCAAAGCATCATTATTAACTTATACTTAGTTATTATTTTTTCATTTTTTCATACTCATACTATCATTATATAAGGGGAATTAAGAGCAAAATTTGGAAGAAAAAAAAACGATATTGCTAACGGACGCCCCGGAGCGTTAGATAAGAACAAAATACATTTTTTAATATGGTATACATTTTAAAATATATGCCAAAATCACTTGTCAATCTGTATAATTAATGTCTATATTAATTTAATATTTYTATTTTTAGTTATATTATCTAACGTGGGCGCTCGATAGCTTTTGTCTAAAAAAATGAAAGAGTAGTAGTGACTTTAGTACTCCATGTGTAAGAATGACCATATTTCAATTTATTTAATAAAATTCATTTACTTCTTCAATATCGATTTCGTTGCAACAATTCACTTTGTAAACATTTTAAGAAGTGATTTAAGAACGTAAATAAGCGAATTTTAACAATATTCCGTTTACACCCCTTAAATCTCTTCCTTAAAGTAAATTGTTGCAACTAAATTGATACGGAGTAAGTGAAGTACATTTCGTGCAGGAATTTCAATCACTTTAGTACTTATTCATTATTCATACATGATTGAATGTAATTTATTTCAGGGAAACTCGCCCTGTTGACCCTGATAATGTGGAGCGTTTGTTCATTATATTGAAAGGACGTAGTACTGTGTAAGTTTATTCTGCTCACAAATTCATATCTCTGTGATATTAGGGGAGGAGCCGAGGGGGAGGTATGTGGTTGTGTCCACGTAAAATTACCATACTACCCTTAATAAAATTTGATTAATTCACAACCAATGTGGGCATTGTAACTTACACATAATATATTATTGATATGCCGATTGTGGTAGTATAAATATAACTTTATTGTACGAGTATTACTTACCAACATATAAACTTAGTATGTTAATCACTACTTTCTGAATTTTTGCCAAATCTTAAGAATAACCTTGATTTTATATATTTAATCCAATATTTATTTTACAAGTTCGAAAACTATGACACCTTCTTTCACTTCATTATTATCTATTGAATTCAATTAGAAATTTTAGTAATTGTTTGTCATGATTAATTTTGAATTAACTCTTTGGTATTTATTAAATTTTCCTTTATTTTTTGTTGATTGGTTGATGTTACTTATTTATGAATTGAAATTAAGTGAAATATTTCATGCATATACCATTTTTTTTTATATATCGCAATTAGAAAGAAAGAAATTTCAAATTTTGTTTTCTTTTATAATTTTTGTAATTAAATTCATTAAGGGCAATTAAGTCATTTAAGAGGGGACACCATTGCTCCTCCTTAACTTATATAGTCCTCTGTTCCACTAAATTTATGTTACTTCTACTCTACACGTTTGTCAATGCAAATTTCGATGTCAAAATAAATTAGTAAACATTATTTAAAAAAATAGATTTTAATAAACCACTTACCAAGACGATTCCAACAAACACACCACTTGACTATATTAATTCTTATATATTCACGGGAATTTAAAAGATTATCACTACTAATAAATAGTACCGATTTTGTTTGTGACATGAATTTAGTAGAACGGATGGAATTATCGATCCAAATTAAAGTRTGTCTATTTTTTATTTTATTTAATTTAATTTTTTATATCTATTATTATATATTTATATTGACCTAAATTGAAATCAAGCTAAATCTAACTATAACCGAGTAGTAAAAAAAATAGATTACATATAATAACATTAAAAACGCTATAAATAAATATTTTATATATCACAAATATTACATATTTGTTGCATTTATTCTCTATGGGTGTACTCCATTTGTTCCCTTTTATTTGTCCTATTTACTGAAATGGAATTGGTAATTGTTTGTCTTGTTTATAATCTTTTATATTTTTAACTCAACTTTATCCACCTTTTTCATAGTAAAATGAACAATATTTGTTTTTAAAATATTAAATAAAGACTTTAACCTCTATTTAATTAGATTACCTCAAAATTCACTTTTTAACACACATCTATGTATTATTCCTAAAACAAACCCCACCTTTCCCTTTTTCCCTCCTAGCTCCATTTAATTCATGTTTCTATAAAAATTGTAAGAAAATAATTAAATAATATAGGTTAATAAATACACTATGAAAAAAAGTGTAAATATTCATTAATTGATGCATAACTATGAAAAAATTGATCACAAATGAAACCTGCTTTTTGGCTATTTGCATTTATAATTGATAAAAATTTCGATAGATTGTACAAGTAAACAATGCACGCACGCATCTCGTGCATAGGAGGCTAGTTGTAATTAAGCTAATTGACTTTCGTATTTGATTTATTTGCAGCATGGGAGCAGCAAGGCTTGTTGCGACTCTTGGACAATTGTGAAATGCTTTTTGGAGAAGAAATGTGGATCAGTAATGATCTAATTCATCTTACTTATTATCGATTTGATGATTTTAATCAGAACACACCTACCATAATTATAGAAATTGAAAATTAAAGCATCATGATAATTTGCACAATTGTATAATTCATGATGTTTTTGTCGTCAGGTTAATTGTTACATTTTCCAGGTTTAGGCAAGAGCATGGTATCTTGAGGATCAACCTTGAACAATATGCTGAGGTTAGTTTCCATCCATATCTCACATTGATTCTCCAACATGAACATAACCCGTACCCCCACTATCATCGATAAGTAAAACTTGCAATGGTGCAAGTAAATAAAAACGGAGGGAGTAATACTCAACAATATAATCAAATACAATTTCGCATGAATATCGAAAATTTTCGTGTATGTTTAGATGTCGCGACAACTAAGGTTGGAGGGACCTTTAGATGAAGCACAAGACAATAATGACAACCCGGAAAATATTGACAACAACCTCGACCTCGGCATCAATGGCTCCAATGCCCGGAACGATGGCTGAGATATTATGCATCTAAGTTGCAAGCATTTCATATGGAGAGGTTCACTGTAGAAAATTAATTGAACCACATTTTTATATACTTGGTAATTTATTTGAACCACATTGTACTTTTTTTATGGAACTTTGTTCGTTCTCTACGTACTTGAACACATTGTGCTTCTCCATATTAAACTTGTAAGACCTTAATGGATTTTTCTATAGTAATGCCTTATATATGCAATCAACATATAATCTGGTCATTTATAATTTTATAGCTATTTTCGGTTGGTTTGAACCGTTTTTTTAATTACTTATTTAATTCATCTCACCAAACATAATACTCCTACTTTTAAACTCTTAGCTTCCAATAATATGATTTGATATGATCTTATTACTTGGTTGTATTTTTTGTTATTAATTACTATTTTAATTTTTCTTATGTACAATCCATTTTCAAAAGTTATTATCTTTAAATATGCATTACTGAAAATAATATACAAAGTATATAAAGTTATATTCTTATACATGGAAAATGAATTTTGGAAATAAAATAAGATAAACAAAATGAAATGGATGAAATACTTGTTTTTCCCCCTAAATGTATTGAGTTGATATATCCATTAAACCCTATTTAATTCATTTGAATTGATCAAAATAAATTTTAAAATACTTAAAATTGATTGAAGTTGTTTTTACGAGATCAGAGCGGTTTTTTTTTAATTATATTTCAAGGAGATTAGAATTTTCTTACTAAACTTGATCGAACTGATTAAAACTAATACTTCATACCAATTTTTAGGCAAAACATTCTATGATGCGGACGACCTAACCTATTACAAGATTGTTCATTTGTACAATTTTAATTTGCAATACAAAATTGTTGCAATTAAACTTCGATTACATCTGTTCATTAGTAACCTTATATGCATTCAGTTCCTAAATGTTATACTCATTCACWATGATTTCAGCTTTCAAGGACCAAGAAAGAGAAGAAATCTCATCCAGTAAGAAAAAAATCAGAAAAAAAGACACTTAGTTAGATACTTCATACTACACTCAACATAACCCAGATCTAAGGAATCAACTTAAAAACCAACCAATTATGTACAGTACAACTAGTCAGTAAAACAAGCACTATGTGTTCGAAACACCTCCGGTCCAAGCACCAAGTTATTGAATCATTGAATGTATATAACTTACTAATATCGAACTACCAAATACTAGTATTGGCCTGGTTTCAGCTACGCAAAGTAAGATGATAAGAACTTGCACTATGTACACCGTTAACAGGCCAAAGTCTCTCTCTTCTCATTTACCGCCATGCATGGCAGAATCAAGCAAAGCCAGATACTCATTGAGAGCTTCACCTTCTTTAGTCACATCAATGTCATAGTCTGAAAATGCATCTCCTCTATCTAGTTCATCCACAAGTTCATTCTCTATCTCAAAATCCCGTTCTTCTTCTCGAGAACCTGATGGACTGTTGCCATCATCAGGACTAGAACTTGATGGACTTTCTCTTCCTTCGACACTAGCACTTGGAGGATTAATTCCTTCGACACTAGCACTTGGAGGATTAAGTTCAAAACTAGGTAGATCATTTGCAGCAGTTGTAGGGGCCTGCCCTTGCTGTGAAAGCAGCTCATTCAATGCCCCATCTCGTGTTCCATGGGAATTGGCAGCAGCAACCACTACAAACCAAAATGTAAAATCAGCAAGTTGTCTGATGAAAAACACATGATAACTTATTAGCTCCATAATATGAATAGGGAAGTTCAAAATAATACAAGAAGCTAAGAATTTGAGATCACAGATAACCTTTTAGGCACCAACCCACAACTGATTTAATACTTGGTACCTATGTTACTCAAACTCTTTCATTTACTTCACGTGTCCGTGTCGACAAGACTCATGTCGGACACCGACACTGACACTAGTCACTTAATTTTTTAACTAAAAACACTACTTTTTCAAGAAAATGGGCGAGTCCAAGCTGACACCAACACTTGACACTTAACTTTTTAACTAAAAACACTACTTTTTCAAGAAAGTGGGCGAGTCCTACGCTTGGCACCGACACCGACACTTGACACTTCATCCGAGTCAAGTAACATAGCTTGGTACTCATATTCCACCCGTTATGCTCCAATAATTTCCCCAATATGCATGTAAATACTAAGTATATATTTATTTTGATAAAACATAAAGTCCTATGAGCAGTGTAAGCTACCAATTTATAAACACAAAAATTTCATTAAAAAATGGTCAAAGATAATTTGAAAAACCAATGAATATAAACAGTAATCATGAAAATACTCGATTAATCAACAAAAACTAAACACCAGGAAAATCTACCTCTTGACAGTTCAAAACCCATGGGTACAAGTTCTTCAATGATTGCATTTACTTTGTTTTGTTTTCTCTTCCTCTTCTTAGATTCAATATCAAGCTGCATATAGAATGAAAGTAAATACATATTTGAGAATAGATATGTTACAGCTAGTCTCAAAAACTCAGCACAAAGTTTGTATTAAATGTTATTCCAATGAGTACAAAAGTAACCTGTATCTTAGAATTAAGCTCGGGGTTAGTTAAATCATCCAAAGCCATTTCAGTATCATTTTCATGTCGTCGTAGGGCTTCAGCTGCAAGCTCCTTCTCAAACCTAACAAATGAACATCATTAAGCATTAACGACCACACATGTAAGGATATAACAGCATAAATGTACTGGCAAAACTCTTTCTTTTCCCCTTGTTGCTACATATATAGTGTACTTCAATGTCAGAATCTGATGCCTGGAAATACTTCAAACCCATTATTTCCATTTTTGTGAATATATTAGCAGAAAATGATTTGATGTCTGTTATTAGCCTGTAGTCTTAAGCTTTGGTTTTGCCATCACCACTTTTCTGAACTTCTGAAGCAGTTAAGAAAATCTTCCACTCTTAAATTTAATTTGTACAAGTCATATAACAAGAGATAATATTATCAGACACAATCATAATAAGAGAAACTTATGTTGAAAGGCTTGAAACACCTTCTAAACTAAAATCACCTATGCCATGACATGGTAAGAGCAATCCCGGCAGCAAGTGAACTTACCCAACAGACAGTAGAACCTGTAGCTTATTAAGATCAACAGCTTTGCCAAGTGGTGTCTTTCCATACTTCTTCTGTTCCCTACAAAAAAGTCAAAAGCAAAATTGATTAAAACTCAAAAGTCAAAATAGAATTTCAAGAATATGATAGACACAGACCTAATTTCCTTTTGACGCTTGATATTATCTTCCCGCTTCTTTTCCTTCTTTTCTTTCTCCTCAACAAGAAAATTGATGGAACTCTCAACATCCTGCTCATTCATCTTCAAAGCTCTCTTAGCCTCATATTCATTGTAACCCATGCTCATTAGAAATGATAAGGCTTCATCTGATACTTGAAGCTGAATACAGAAAAAGATCAGTCATTAATTGCAGAAGTGATGCAATCATGCAACGTGACCAGTTTGATAATCAGATTATAATTATGTCTATAAAAAAAAATGGTATAGAAACACACTGTGACAGAGAAATGAGATAACTGTGTAATACCTCCGGCATCTAATTTCATTATAGTCAACCAGTGTAAGAGCAAATTAATCACTACAATTCATCCCAATCTCACGGCCAAAGTCATACCATCACAATTCAGATATTTCCTATACTTTACAATGCCTAAAACTCAAT
The DNA here is from genome assembly GCA_008642245.1 of Bassia scoparia. Taxonomy (NCBI): domain Eukaryota; kingdom Viridiplantae; phylum Streptophyta; class Magnoliopsida; order Caryophyllales; family Amaranthaceae; genus Bassia; species Bassia scoparia. The sequence goes on along the minus strand of SNQN01002034.1, from coordinate 19,287 downwards.
TTGACAATCTGATTACCTAAGCAAAAACGTTAATAAGATAAATCATTGCTTCAAAAAATGAAAGGAAGCACATGCAATGTGGTTACACAAAGCAGAGTAATTAAGGACTTCTAAAAGGCAAGAAAAAAATCCAACTTTACCATACCTTAGAAAATTTGGTTTTGGCAGATGTCAAAGCTTCTCTGGATTTTTCCAATTTGCCACAGTGAAAAGCAGCCACACCTTCCAAGAGCTCCAACCTCAGATACCTAGGAGGAGCCAACAAAAATAAAGGTAAAATGCACAGTTCTTTTCAATCTTTTCCATCTTCAGAGAGACTAAAAAATAAGGAAATAGAAGGATGCAACTTACAATGCAATCTCAGGGCTGCGACTGCCCTGAAGCTGCCTTACACGAGAGGCATTCTTTCCATGAGATCGTTCAATACCTTCTCTAGCTTTTGCAAGGCGCTCACCCGCCACTGCAAGCAAGTTGATATCACGAAGCATAAAATAACACCACACCATGTCAATTTGAAGGATCGGAACATTGTCTATGCGCTGTAGACATAAAACAACAGATAAGCACACATATACTTTATACAAGACACAACAAAAAGATAGATAGCCAAATTCTTACAAAAATAGTAAAACATTGTGAGATCACAGTTGAAACCATAGCTAAATAGTAAAAACCATAATATAGGGAATAACAGATACCTCTATGAGTTTTGGGTCACAGAGGGAAAATGCCTCCTGGAAAAAAACATTTAAGATTACAAGTCAATAACATCATATAGAAAAATGAATTTGGCAACAAAAAAAAAAAAAAAACTATCTTAAATATACGATGTATATTTTATAATAACTCCTAACCTCTCCTGTCTCAAGCACCTCTAATGCATCTTTGTACGATTGCACTCTCATTAGCTGCTTCCCTTTTGTATGCAGCATAAGACCCATCATTATTGCTCTGTAATATATAAACTATTAGACACTTGCAGCTTATTTTCAACATAAACAAAAGATTTGGGAGCATCATACAGTGCATAGAAGCACACACAAGTCACACATACCTCTGATCAGTCTCAGAACCCATATCAACCTTCTTTCCTGATTGATCCTCAAGCTCTATGTTGTAGTCTTCAACTGGTAATGATCCATCTGCGTGTCGCTGGGCAAGCTTGGCTACAGCCGACCTGATAAGTTTTAGAAAGCAATAGGTGAAGCATTAAGATGGGAAAACCAGCAATCAAAATTCAAGAGAGTATTCATGCTACACTTAGATAGCCAATAGTGAACAAAATATAAAACGCCTAAAGAAAAAATTCAAATGCTTCAGCCTACAGCATAAAGATCAAATCGTTAACACAACGCATTCACGGCCATACAACCGGGTTACCACTGCCAATGGACATTAATTCAGCAAGATAAAACTGGTAAGACAACCAATGCATAACTTTCTAAGCAATTCTGACAATGGGCACTAACATTAGTATTGACTGTATTGTAGATATGATCAAACTTCTCAGTAGTCAGTCCTCACTCACAGTATTATAAAAAAGGCAACTCAGTTGCTTTTGTAACTCCAGGACAATCATAACAAACCCTGAAAAACCTATTTTCTAAAGTGCAATTCTAAAATTCAATTCCCCAATAACCGAAACAAAAATTAAATCATGCTAGCAAAAGACAATCACAAACAAAAGTTCAATCAAAACCAACAAACATAAACCAACTCAATGATTCAAAACCACGAACGATCAAACCCCACAACAGAAAACAAAGCAAAACATCAACCTTTGCATGATCAACAATAACCCCACAATAAAAATCAATACTTTAACGGAAACAAATCAAACACATGAAAAATAAACATACAAAAAGAATTGGGATATTTTACTTGAGACGAGTAAGCCTAGAAGAGCGCTGTTCTTCAGCCATCAATTCCTGCTGAAAAGACTTGCCCTCATCAACATTGACTCGAGTAACCAGAATTTTGGCGTTATTTTTGACACCCAATTCACCCAAATTAAGGTTGTTATCAACAGAGTCTTTGAGTAAACGACCACCGTATATGAGATTGATTGAAGATGTGCTGCAATTAATTCGTCTTGCTATGTCTTCACGCAACATGGGAACTGTCCATCCCTGTAATTCAAGTTCTATCACACCAGTCCATGCTCCTGCTATCTTCAATTTCGCCGCCATTGTTAAGTGTTGATCACTCTTGAATGGATGATGAGAAGGAAAAAGTGGGGTTTGTGAGTTTGGAGGAAAAGTCTTGAGAATTTTGAGTATTTACATTGAAAGGGAAAATAATTGGAAACAAAGCCTTACGAGAGAAGTAAAATCGGGGAATTTTCAAATCCAATCTAATTATAGATATTGATATATTATTATTTTTGTGGATAAATATCTAATTTTGTTTCAGTTTTGAAAAAAAATACCTAATTTTAAATTTATGTTATTTAAATATTTCCGTTTGAAATTTCTTTTGTTAATTAGTATCTAGTGTTTTATTTCTATCCAAGAGCTGTTAACTGTATGTGGGGTCCACCTGCTTTTTTTCCTCTTTCTTCCTCCCTCTTCTTTCTCTCTCCTCTTCCCCATTTCATCTCGACATTCATCTTCTTCCTCATTTTTTCTCCATTTTCATTAATTTTTCCTGAATTCTTCTTCATCACTCCATTTTATTTTGATCATCATCAACAATATCATCAACTATCCAATTAATTTCACTCAAAAAACTCAAAATTTCTTAAATTAATTTCACTAAAAAAACATATTTCTCTCTCCTCTCACCATAATGATGGTACTCTCTGTTGTGGGCGTGGGAGTCGCCGATGGTGATGCGACGGAAGGTGGGCCCCTCTTACGGTAGTCGTCCAGAACTCCCTTCACCACTCTTAGTAGGTCGATGTTGACCTCGCTCTTACTCGCACTTTACAAGAACATGTATTTTTACGATTCATTTTCCTTCTTTGATCTTTGAATTCTTACTTGGTTACTTTTATTAGTGAGAAATTTCGGATTGCATGAAATTCACCTGCTCTTTTAAGTTACATTTTGATGATGATTTTGTGGGCGTTTGTGGTGGAGGTAAAGGCCAGATTTTTGGTCAGTTTCTCTGTTTGTGGCGGTGGTGATGAAGGTTGTGAGGTGGTATTGGTGGTGATGGAGGATTGGAGGTGATGAGATAGTGATGGAATAGCAGGGGGAGTAGCAGGAGGAACACAAGAGGGGTGAGTGGGGGTGGGTGGGATGTCAGTTGAGTTCGAGGGGCGGTGAGGGGGAATTCGAGGGACGACAGTGGACTATTATTTGGGCCTGTGGCGGTACGTGGTGTTGTTCGGTGGCACTAGCAGAAGTGATGGAGAAGGAAGAAGAAAGGGGGGCAGTGAAGGAGGAGCAGGGAAACAAGGAGGAAAAGAAGAAGAAAAGGAAAGGAGAAAAAAAAATAAACATAAAAATGCGGGGGTAAAATGGTTATTTCACACGAACGACGTTAATTTTTGGACGGAAATAGAGCACTAGTGTAGACACCTGAAAATGTGTCTCCCCAAATGAGTAATCCGTGATGAAATATACCGCGTCTCGCGTTTGTTTCGACTCGGAAAAGATGCTTTGAACTCACGAAAGTTGGAAATACGTGAGGTCGTACTCGGAATTATTGAGCAAAGGTCACTTACAAGGCAAACATATTTTTCGGTTTCTCGATAAACTCAAAGGTTTTCAAAGGTTTTCAAACGAGTTAAGCTGGCGATTCTCGTGCTTTTGATTTTCATCATGTGCGTCACATTTTTCTGAATCCGCCAATATTTTTAAATTATTTTTCTGATTTTTCTATGATTTTCTATGAATTTTGCAATGTTTAAATACGCAGAATACGCCGAAAATACATGAATAATTAGAAAAATACTCCGGAAATACGTGGAACCTTCTAGAACATTCTAGAACTCCTTGCTTGGAGAGCAAGGGTGTCTAGGTGCGTCGAATCAAGGGAAATCACGAATAAAATCGGAGGAAATCAAAAATATATCGAGGTTTTTGGAAAATATATACTCAACCATTGAGCGTATATACGCTGAAATGAGCGTATATACGCTCCTGATGAGCGTATATACGCTCCATTTGAGCGTATATACGCTCAATCACAATAGTACAAATTTGCCAAAGATTCATGGAGTATGCAGCGTATATACGCTGCAAATGAGCGTATATACGCAGGAAGCAGCGTATATACGCTCCTTTGCAGCGTATAACGCAGGTTTTTTCTGCCTCGTTTGCCTCGTGCCTATAAATACTCCCTGCCTTGCTCAGTTCGAGACACGACTTCGATACGCACAATTCACGACTCTCTCACCTTCACTTCATACGATTTCACAACCATCACTACACACGATTTGACACTTCACAGACACAGTCACAAGACACATCTATACACTCTCAAAACACTCAAAACACATTCGTTTTCAATTCAAAGCATCGATTCTGTTCGAATCAACAAGCGAAATAAGGGTATAAATCTGAGATTACTCACCAAAAACATCTCTTTCACTCTTTCTTTTAATTCTTTTTGTCTCTTTTAATTCGACTAACCATTGTTATGAGTTTTAATTCAATTAAAACAATGTAGAAACTCACCTCTTAATCGTTTCATGTAAATATGTAGGTTTTTCTTAATATTTTCATTGTTTCCATGTTTTTCTTGTTTTTCATTTATTATTATTCATTTTGTTATTGTCAATACTAACGCGTTTGCTTGTCTCAATTAGCAATTCAATCGAAAGGCGATTCCTTTGAGTTTTGTTCTAACAATTTGATTGTTTGCAGTGACAAGGTGAGGAGGACACATATACATATTATCATGTTTACTAACCTTGTTTTCATGTCTTGTATATATATCTTTTACCACACTTGTATATATTGTTTAAACAAGACCGGAATTTAATCGCTTGTCACATTAAAGTCAGATAATCATGGACGACCGGTTTTCTAAGCACCTTATTAACATTGACTAACAATCAAGTGATCGCCTTGTCCATTGTAGAAGTCTTGGTTTGTACATAATAGCAACTCACCTAGTAATTAGTGTGTTTTCAAGTTCAATTCAATAGGCTCTTTTGAATTCAATTGTTATGATTTATGGAACTACAATGAGACCGAGTAGAGGCCGCTACATGCGGGCGAATTGGGTTACAGATCTGATTCGTACCATGTCCCCGAACCCACGACTGATTACTTGATTGGACGTGGGCCATTAATTGGCACCAATGTTTCGGGCGTCCGTGAATAACCTATATGGCACGGTGGCGATCCCTCAATTCGATGACACACCCAACGCATTACATGCGTTTCCAGGCTTTCAACTCCATGACACTGAAGCTGAGGTCACGCCCTTGCCTAAGGCGGGGCGAAGCCCTACAACTAGGTACCGATTAACAAAAGAAATTTCAAACGTAGGTATTTTAGTAAAATGAATTTGAAACTAGGTATTTATTTTCAAAATTAGAGCAAAGTTGGGTATTAATCTTCTAAAAGCCCTTATTATCATCTATATCTATACTTGTGGCAGTTTGGTAAATAATACTAGGATAAAAGTAAATCGGTTTAAAATTGAATACTAGTTCAAACAAAATCGAATTTACAATATGGTTCGATTTTTTAAAAATTTGGAGTAGTTTGGAGTTGAAAATTTTGGAAATTTAGTGTTCGGTTTAGAGTCGGTGTGAGCAATGGAAACCAATCATCAAACCGAACACCGAATTATTTAAGGGCCTCAACAATCAATGCACGAGTCCTCACAAGTCACAACACTGCTTCCCAAATGTCAAATAGCCCAAATGTCTACTTTCCAAATGCACAATAGATCAATTTGTTGGAGTTAGTTGTTATTACTTTGTTGAACATAGTTGTTATTTTTGACTTAGTTATTATTTTGGATTTAGTTGCACATGTGTTGTTGTATTGCAACAAATAATAGCATTTATTGTTGAAGTTATTTGTATTAAAATGAGTTGAAATCAATTCGCTTCAAAATTAAAAACCAAACTGTATCAGAAATTTGGTTTGGTTTTGATCCAAGGACTAGAAACCAAAATTTCTGGTTTGGTTTGGTTTGGAGTTAAACATAATTTGGTTTAAAGTTGGTGTCAAATTTTAAAAACCAAAATAAAATGGTTTGGATTTGGAGTAGACCAAAATCCAAACCGAACACCGAACTTTCACCCCTAAATAATACTCCCTTGACTCTGATCTCATATAATTGCAACATGTTAGAAAAAAAAACAAGAAATTTGATCAAATTGTTGGAATTATATAGGAACAAAGTAAATACACACACCTAACGAACTATAACCATGACACCAATTGTAACAGCACCCAAGCAGCTGCCTTCAAAAACAACTCAAATATGCCACAGAATCCCTCAAATACACAAAAACCCTAACTCAAATAAACCGCGCCCAAATTGAACAACACAACGGCCTTCTCGAGGTGAAGATTGATCTGCGATGACTTGGGGGAATTTGTGTTCGAATATGCGGCCTCCATGGTCTGCATTAGAGACAGGCATTTCAAATACCCGAGGAGGAGATCACGTCTTACTAGGCAGAATCTGAACCTTGTTTTTGTGCAAATTAAATTCGAACACAAATTCCCCCAAATTGCTATTGTGTTTGTAGGCGTGTGCCCTCATCGGACCTACGTCGATTTTGAATTGTAGGCTTGAGCCACAGATCCTGCACGTGAGTGCGTTGGGGTGTGTTGTCGATAGAGGGGATCACCACCGTGGCTATACAGGTTAATCACGGATGTCCGAAACATTGGTGCCAAACTATGGCCCCACTGCTTGGTCTGGTAACCAAAGTGTGGGTTCGGGGACATGGTACGAAAATGATCTTTGACCCAATCCACCCGCATGTAGCAGCCTCAACTTGGTCTCATTATAGTTCCATTAATCATAATCATTGAATTCAAAGAGCCTATCGATTTGATCTTAGAAAGCGTACTAAAATTATTACAAGAGTTTATTTCTATTACGCATGTATCGCTACCTATCCTAACAATTGTGACCATTTCGAATTAATCAAATTAATATGGTGCCTAATATAAAATCTGTTCGTCCATGATTAATCTGAATTTAATGTGATTCAAACAAATTTTGGTCTTGATTAAACAATCGAAAGAGTCATAGGCACAAAGATCAAGAATAACATAAATAGAAATCGAAACTCAAATATATATGAATTTACTCGTTTTGTATCGCTACCAAAGTAAAATAAAACAAAGCAAGGTTAGAGTAATATCAAAAGAWTTGCTTCCAATTGAATCGCTTATCACAATAAAAGAAATCGTTAGGATTGACAAGTACAATTAAAAACAATTGTGATAAGTCGAAAACGATTGAAAACGAAAGAATTTACATGATTGAAAACAAAAAGCAAAAAAAATCAATGTATTATGTTAATCAAAATTAATAAAAAAAGAAGAGAGAGAGAGTTTGATTGAATAGCCTCAAAATTTGTACCTAAATCCGCAAAGATACGACTCCGAAAGCTGGACGAATTTGAGGGACTTTCGATTTTGAGAGTTTTTATGGATTGAATTTGAGAGAGGTTTTTGAGAGCTTTGAATTGCACTTTGATCGATGATTTTCGTTGATGTTTTATTAAGCACCGAGAGCATGTATTTATTGGCGTATACGAGGAACGATAAGATAAAAAAGCGTGCGTATATATAAAGCAACAATCGTATATACGATTATGAGAACCGTATATACGGTCATGAGGACCATATATACGGTGATCCTAACCGCATATACGGTTGTGGTTGACGTGGCATCCACGTCAACCACCGTATATACACTTGCCTTTTTTTATCTATTCTTTTGTTTGGGTAATTTTATCCGTATTTTTGCTTCTAATCTACTATTTGAATTAACCTTTATCCACTTTTGGATAAACTTGGTGGACAAGATTAATCTTTTAGAATATTTCGGATTATTCCCAAATTATTTGAATATATCTAAGAATTTCTGAATTTATTTATTTTCGAAAATCATTTTATAAAACTTGTAAAAATCATAGAAAATCAAAGAAAAATAAGAAAAATAATGTAAAAATACCGGAGAACTCAGAAAAATAAGAACAAAATGAAAAGTGGAAATTCAAGAAATAACTTGTAGAAAATATTCTAAAAAGCCTAAAAATAGAAAATAAATAAAAATGAATACTTTTCGCCTATTAATGAACTTTCTCGCTATCTGATTTCAAACTCAACTTTAATTCGACTTGTGCAAATAGACGTGGTTTATGGATTTTGTCACAACTTTCGGAATCAAACCTATTTCAAAATGTCGTACTTTTCCTCATCGGCTATTCAATTTGGGGAGACACTTTTAGGTGTCTACAGTGTTGCTCGAATTGGGTGATTCGAGTGGGTGCTCGTGGGTCGTTAGATTGAATGGGGTGGTTTGAATATATAGGTAGTGGGTGATTTGAGTGGGTTGTGGCCTCGTGGGTTCAAATTGTGTGGCTCAATTGGGTTTGTCGTGGGTTCGAATTGGGTGATTCAATTGGTTTGCATTGTTTGTTGTGGTGCTGATTCAATCGGGTTGCAGTGTTTGTTGTGGTGGTGATACAATTGGGTTGCGGTGTTTGTTTGGGTTTATGGTGCAAGGTGTATTAATGGATGTAGAAGGAATGGAGGTAGAAATAGGAACACAGGAGGAAGGAGGAACGATGGAGGAATAGGGAAAGTGAGAGGGAGAAAGTGTTGAGTCCCTTAGGTTTTGAGTGATGACAAACCAATACAGGGAACAGGACACTTAATTGTGAACATAGTTGGTTTGGGAACCAACTGATATAGGATACCTGTTTCCTCAGACAAGTTAATACTTATTGTGTATATATTGAAACTAACTTGTCTTATTACAAGGAACAGTTGAATAGACACAAAAGCACAAGTACTGGTGCAGAACCAATAGGAGTTGTTTTCTTGACTGTTATACTGAAAAACAGTCATATACCTTTTATTACATTTTAACCATGTTACATGTGCAGTAATAAGGTTGATTCCAAGACTTGAAGTGTGAAGCCTTTCGAATTCATTCGAAGAAAGAGGTTCTGCTCAAAATTGAAGTATTCAAAGGAAGATTCAAGGTCTTGAAGATTACATGAAGAATAGAAGAAATACTTCTCAAATGTTTAATCTAGGAATTCATGTAATATGCTCTGTAGTGTGACTTATATGTTTTGGTTTGAACTGCTTATGTGTTTTGAGTTATGGTATGAATTCTGGTACAAGATTGGAACAGAATTCATAACATACTCATTTAGGGAACCAAGCTGGGGAACCAGCTGTTTCCTTGAGTGGAATGTGGCTGCGGTTTGAAAAAAAATTCTAAAATATTTTGTAAAAGATGTATTTTGAAAATATGTTTTGCAGTTGGAAATATGGATGAGAATATATTTGTTACCTTAAATCTTGGAGTATCTATCTTGTTCGATTCTATCTTTATGATCAAATCGAACAAGATAAATACTTTCCTTAAATCCCATCTTGCCTTGCTTGACAAGTAGAGAGATTTAAGGAAACTAGGGTTAAGGTTAACAAGCTTATATATACTCATCTATACTTCTATATTCCATACATCTCTCCACAAATTGAAAAAGCATATTTTTGAGAGAAAACACAAAAGCATAAAACCCTACTTTGAGTCATACACAAGAGCATTAGTCGAGCATATAAACTTCTCTTATTAGCTTTTTAGAAGTAAATTAAAAAGAGAGAAAAGTTAATATTGTAAAGGCATTCAACAGAGGGGTTGAAAGCTTAGTGAGTTTTTGTGACTTCAAACACAAGTTGAACTTACGAGTGTGAGTCGAGTGCACAGTCAGAGTTGAGTGTGGGGTGTGCTGGTTCTCGGAGTAGGGAAACAGCAGGGTGTGTGTGTCTTTGTTTTTCAGAGTAGATTAATAAAAGAACATAGGGTAGGAGGACGTAGCCTAGAGTTGAGTGAACCTCGTTAAACTTTCTGTGTCCTTTATTATTTTGTTTACATTCCGCTGCATACAAGAACCATCCCAACTGGTTCCTCATACTAAATTCGAAAAAGAAGAAAAATAAGTAAGAGAACAGAGTACTCAATTCCCCCCCCCCCCCTCTTGAGTATCATAAAACCTTCAATTGGTATTAGAGCAAAGGCTTCTTGCAAGAGTAAAATCTAGAGAAGTCAAGCATGAGTACTCAAGAGTTAAGTGCCATTGGTTATGATAGCAAGACACCAAAGTTCAACAGAAGTAACTATGCATGGTGGAAGAACAGGATCAAGAATGTGATCATGGGGATTGACTATGAGTGTTGGCTTGTAGTAAAAAATGGTCCAAACACAATCATGAAGACTGATTCTGAAGGGAACAAGACTCCAAAGAAAGACAGTGAATTGGTAACTGCTGATTACAAGTTGCTTGAGAAGAATGCAAAAGCAATGTCCATATTACAACAAGCCMTAGGTGAGACAGAGTACAACCGAATCTCTGGATGCAGTAGTGCAAAAGAGATTTGGGATACTCTTGAACTTTCTTATGAGGGAACCAGTGAGGTAAAAAGATCCAAAATTGATTTACTTATGTCTAAATATGAATTATTTGCAATGAACAAGGGTAAAAAGATCAATGATTATTTTCGTAGATTCATGAAAATAATCAATGATCTTAGATCCCTTGGGAAAAGTTTTTCTGATGAGGATCTTGTGAGAAAAGTATTGCGCAGTTTAACAGATGCATGGACAGCCAAGATCACTGCTATCTATGAAGCCAAGGACTTATCTACTTTGTCTCTGGAACAGTTGATTGGTTCCCTCATGACTCATGAATTATTGATTGACTCAAAGTCTGAGAAGCAACCAGCCAGAGGCATAGCCCTTAAGGGAACAGTAGAAGAGGATGAAGATGAGATTGGCATGATTGCCAAAAGGTTTGAGAGAACACTCCGAGATCAAAGGAAGAACTTCAAAGGTAAGAATTTCAAAAAGACTAACTCATCTTCTGTAGGGTACTTCAAGTGTAGAGAGAAGGGACATCTAATCAGAGATTGTCCTAAGTGGAAGGACAAACAGTCCAAGTCCGRAGAAAAGCGAGCTTTCAAGAATGCTATGATAGCATCAATGTGGGGTGATTCTGACTCAGGATTTGATGAGGATGAAGAATCACCTAACCCTAGTGTTTGCATGATTGTCTTTGCAAGCATCAAGGGAAACRACACTGATTCCGAAACCAGAGGGGGAACCAGCACATTCGAAAAATGTTTGATGGCCAAGAAGGATGTGCTGCATGAACACAAGGTAAACTTAGAACAAGTTAGGCAGGATATGCATGAGTATGATAGAGATAATATGCTTGCTTGTATAGACTCTTTATTAGATGAATGCTATAAACTGGGTGAAATTTACATAACTGGAAAAAGAGAACTTAAAGAGAAACGTACTGAATGTGAAGTTGCTATTGCCAGTTGTGATCATCTTGAAGAAGTTTGCCATGAGTTAAAAAGATCAAGTGGCAGAGCTTGAGGTTGAATTGGACAAGTTCAAGGTTGAACTTGAAAAGGCTAGATCTTCTAAACCAAACTATCCGGTTGATGGTGAAGAAGATCTGACCTCCTGGCTCCCTAGAGACTTATCAACCTCAAGTGAGTCTCTTGATTTTTTAGCACCTAGAGGAAAAGCAACCTTTTATAGCAGGACTTCTTTGTTGAAAGCTTTTGAAATAATGGCTAGCAACTTAGAAGATCTTTACAAAGAGAATGCTTTACTCAAAGCCGCACATTATATTGTTCCCTCGACTGGTACCAGCGAAAAAATCAGTGAGTTGATAGATGAATATGATGGAAAGATATGTGACCTACATGCTGAGATCTATCAATTGAAAAAGGGTAAGCAGCCAGTGATTACTAACATGTCTATGGATAATATGATCTTGAATCTCAATTTGCAACTTGAATCCTTAAAATGTGATATTGTTATTTTAAAAGAAAAGAATGAGTTGTTAATCTTGAAGCAAGAGAGAAGGAATTACATGAGAGTCATAGACATGTGAGTAAACTACTGACTGCACAGGAAACATTAAGTAAATTGACATCAATACGAGGTAACTAGGGGAGAGTTGGTCTTGGTTATAACAGACAAGGAACCAAGACTAACTGGTCTCCCAGGGAAACCATATGGATCAGGGAATTCCAAAGAGGTAAGTATGTTATGTCTAAGGACATGCATGTTTGTTATCATTGTGGTATGAATGGACATAAGATTCATGAATGTCCTGCTAGAAGACATAGTGTGAATAAGAACAATAAACATGTGAAGTTGGTCTGGAGAAGAAAAGACCAACCAGATGCAAATGTTGTGGAAAAGGGACCCAAGAAAGTTTGGGTTCCTAAATCTAATGTTTGACGTTCTTGCAGGCTAAAGTGAAGAGAAGTACCTATTGGTATTTGGACAGTGGATGCTCAAGACATATGTTCGAAGATAAAGAGCAATTTCTCTCACTAGTAGCCTTTGATGGAAGAAGTGTTACCTTTGGAGATAATAGCAAGGGAACCATCACTGGTTTAGGTAAGGTAGGTAAGACACTTTCGAATGCAATTGATGATGTATATTATGTTGAAGGCTTGCAACATAATCTTTTGAGCATTTCACAACTATGTGACAAAGGTAATAGAGTTGAGTTTCAAGCCAACCTATGTCATATAGTTAACTCACAAACAGGTGAACTTATATGTGAGGGAACCAGGAGACATGATGTTTACATTACATTYCTGGATCAAATTCCTCAAGATAAGTCTGTCTGTTTGAGAGCTATTTTAGATAATAACCAATGGATTTGGCATAAGAGATTTGGACATGCAAGCTTGACATTACTGAATAAACTTAAGTCTCAAGACTTGGTAGTAGGGCTTCCTAACTTCAAGTATGAGGCAGATAGAGTCTGTTCAGAATGTGTCAAAGGGAAACAGGKTAAAATCTCTTTTAAGCCTAAAACTGTTTTGAGTACCAGCAGACCCTTCGAACTTTTACACATTGATTTGTGTGATCCCATGAGAGTTCAAAGTCGAAGAGGTCATAGATATGTCTGTGTTATTGTTGATGATTATTCCAAGTAACTTGGGTGATAATGCTCCACTCAAAGGATGAACATTTGATGAGTGGGTACTTGGTGAAAGGTGAGAACCAGCTTTCCTACAAGCTGTCTCGGTAAGATCAGACCATGGTACTGAATTTAAAATGCTGACTTCATTGATTGCAAGAACATGGTATAAGTCACAACTTCTCAGCCCCAGAACACCCACAAAATGGTGTTGTTGAAAGAAAGAATAGAACTCTGAGGATGACCAGAACAATGCTTATTGAAGTGGTCTCCCTAAGAGTTTCTGGGTGAAGCTTTTGACACTGCTTGCTAATACTAAACAGAGTCACATAAGACCTAAGCTAAAGAAAACTCTTATGAACTCCTAAAGGAGAAAACCCAATATTGCATACTTTCGTATCTTTGGATGCAAATGTTATGTACATAAATGGGAAAACCAGCTTGATAAATTTGACCACTACAAAGAAACACTCATTAACTACCAATTTTACAGCCATACGCTGTTTTGGTCGTAAATACATATAATTACGACAAGTTTTATACTTGGTCGCAAAAAGTCAATTTTTTAAACGACCATCCAATTATTGTTGTAAATGTCAAATTCTCGTCGTAAATAATGCTGAAAATTTCACCAAAAGTTAAGCGGGTTTTCCCCGTTATAATATCTATTGCAAGTTTGCACCATCACGTTTTTAACAACCAGTTAGTGGTTTGTAAATATACTAAATTAATGAAAAAAACAAAATAAATAAATAAAACCCTCAAAAACATTTTTTTTACGTACTCTTCTCTCTCTTTTTCGTCTTCTCTCCTAGTCTTCTCTTCTACTCTTTCTCTTTACATCTCACCCATTCCAATGGCAAGAAAACCTAGATTTTTTTAACAAAAATTGTGAAAATCAATGACAATGTAATTGGACAAAGATCTAAGCAAAGTAACCCAAATTCGAGCACATTGAAGATTAAAATCAGGTTTGTGGGTTTCAATTTTCTTTCTACTTGTTTATTTTTCCCTTAAACGACCAATTCATACTGTATAAACCTAAAACTTGTTCGTAATTGAAGCTTGTTTGAGTTTTAGTATGAATTTTTTACAAACTAAAACAAGTAGTTTCTAAATTTCGTGAATTCCTTTTGCTGTAGATTACATGTTCAATTCGCACTGTCTTAAAAAATCATACTACCCCATTTTTTGTCAATTATGCTGTAGGTTACTTGTTGATTTCTTTCAAAATTTTCGTTTGATCAACCCAGCTTTTTAAAAACCCATTTTTTGTTGCAATATGAGTAAGGTGAATAGCTTTTGTAAAAAAAAAGATTTTTCCTCAGGTACCACTGAGTTTTGCTTAATTCCTCAGGTACCCCGAGTTTTTAAAAATACCTCAGGTACCCCGAGGTTAGACAATAGACGAAATACCCTTAATGAGCCATTTACCGTTAAATAATTTAACGGTGTTAGTCTTTAACCCCTAATCACCCAATAACACCGAATCCCACTCCATAATCCCTAATTATCCCTCTATCTCCCTAGTACTCCATCTCCTTCCTTCTTCCTTCTCTCTTCCTCCATTATAAACCTTCATTGCTTCATTGTTACTTCTCCCATACACAACCTCCATCACCATTTTTCCCTCTTTTCTGCTTCTTTCTTACCCTTATCTCTCTCCTCATTGTTAAAGTTAAAGATTTTTAGCCGATTTGTATGGTGTTTCGAGCCAACGATACCACTAAATTCATCATCTTCTTCCGCCTGCCATTGTTTGATTTCGAAGTTACAATTGCCAATTGTTTCAGTTTTTGAAGCAGCAATTTCGAACTAACCCCAATTTCTAACTAAAACCCAATTTCAAGTTTGGACAAGGAAGGTGGTGATCTCAAATTGAGCAGTGGCGTAAACGAAGCACTTGAAGGAAATTCAAGTAACAGATTGATGAGAAGTAAGAATGTTTTGCAAGATAAATCAAGTAGTTTCAGGTTTGGATTTTGTTCAGTACTCCCAATTTATTGTGAATGAAGACGTGCACTTTTGAGAACCTCAGGTGGCGCGTTTGTGGTGGGTCGCGTTGCTGGTGGTCGCGGTTGTGGGTGGGTTGCGTTGCTGGTGGGTCGCTTGTGGTGGTGCGGTTACTGGTGGTCGCCGGTTGCTGGTGGCTGCTTACTGTTAATTAATTAAGGTGTGATAGTAGTTAATGAGTTAAATTAGTAGTAATTAAGGTGTTAATTATAAATATGGTTATAGAGTTAATGAGTTAAATTAGGTGTTAATTAGTTTAATTGGGGTTAAATACTAACGTGTTAGTTTTCCATCCATAACAAGGGTATTTGAGCTATTTTGTCTAACCTCGAGGGTACCTGAGGCATTTCTAAAAACTCGGGGTACCTGAGGAATTAAGCAAAACCTCAGGGTACCTGAGGAAAAATACCATCTTTGTTTGCATATTTTTTTTAAAACCCAGATTTTTTATAACCTAGATTTATTTTTGCAGCAAGTTTTATTTTAGTTGACCATAAATGTGAATGATATCAAACATTTTGAAAAATTGAATGTGTGTGGTTTATATTGAAAAATTTACATGTAAATTTGGGGATTTGTATCTATGTGTGGCTGGCATATTTGGTGATCGACATATTTTTTTTTGGTATATACATTTGCTGTAAATAGCTTTGTAATTGTAAAGTGTGATTTTTAATATATCTTTAATTTGTTGCTCTAAGTCTCACTATGTGAATTTATTTATATCTTTGTTGGTACAAGTGTTTGATTTGTAAATGTATGTACACACCAGTGTATACTCTGAATAACGACACATTGTGATTTGTTCATTAGTATATGCATATGTTTTTGTGGGTTTATATATATGTTCAATCGCAAAGTCAATGGAGAAATAAGACAGTAGACTACTCACCTACTAGTGCTATATATAAAACAAAATGGAGGTGAAATTAACTATAGTAATGGAAGAAATAAGAGTACAGTAGAAGTCTTGCCACTATAATGCAATTAACTATATTTTAATGGTTATTATGCTAAAAGTGGATTAGTGTAAGACCCTGTTGCCCGTGTGCGGGCATGGCGTGCCTTGGTGAGGGGCATCGCCTTAGTTGGCACGTTAGGTCTGTGTGTATAAATAAGGCATTATATTGCCATGTGTGTTTGTACAATGGTATGCATGTTAGGTGTATATCAATTTGTGTGTAGAGTGATCTATAGTGAGCGCATCCCTTGTAGCATTGTGCCTTGTCTAAGGCGCAAGGCATAACGATAAGCAAAGCGAGTAGTTTCAGGATTGATATAGCGCTAAGGTCCAAAGTATGGTCCGAGGTCCCTTAAGTGTTAGTTGATATCTATGAATTAATATAAGGTCGTTGGAGGCAAGTTATCTACTTCTGACAACTGTACGGACTGTATGGCTAAAGTCTGAATTGGGTGTGCTAGGAGCAAAAGCATTCATTTAATTTAGACTCTTTAGGGGAAGGTCCCTCCCTTGGCCATGGGCACCCCCATGGGCAGGGCCTAGGCCACGGGCATGGTAGGGGGTATGCCTAGCACTAGTGTGGGCTATGCTAGGCACTACGAGCATATTGATGGTGCTCGTAAATAAGGTAGGCTCGGGAACGTGGGTATTGTGGGCCCGTCGCAATGCGGTTGCTATCGTTACACACTCGGGTGTGATAGTCACGTGGGTGCACGTGCTGTTGGATCTCACGTGCCATATAGAGGTCATGTGCGTT
Source organism: Bassia scoparia (assembly GCA_008642245.1). Lineage (NCBI taxonomy): Eukaryota > Viridiplantae > Streptophyta > Magnoliopsida > Caryophyllales > Amaranthaceae > Bassia > Bassia scoparia. The sequence goes on along the minus strand of SNQN01002034.1, from coordinate 2,433 downwards.
GCACATGATCGTGTGTGTGTATGTGTATGCAGTCAGAGGCATTATGATTGGTTAGGTAAGGCTTCAGGGATCAGATGATGTGGCAGCATTGCATTGGCTAAGCAAAGGAATGCATGGAGCGCTGATGTGGCTTGCTAGGATCAGATTGGATGATGGTGCCAAGGGAGCTGTGCCCCTTCGGCCTAGTATGTGCTGTAGCCTTAGAAAGCGACACATAGGCGCGCGAAGCGTTGTGTCTCCTCGCCCAGGCAGTTGGGGCTTGTCTCTGCTATGCTTAGTTAAATAGAGACCTTGGGAGATGTCCAAGGCCTATGCAATTCTGTACGATTAATAATACGAATTGTGCTTGTGTGTTTGCTATTATCGTGCTTGCTATCGTTGTGTGTGTTTGTAAGGCTGGTAGCGAGTGCTAGCGCCCTCACGGTGCTAGAAAAAAAGTGTGCCGTGACAATTAGTATGATGGTCAATTACAAGAAAATGGATTGAATATATAATAATAAGTAAGTCATTATTTAATTAGATTATGTTGATGTATGTTGTCTTGACTAGGTTGTATAACTATTAAATAATCTATTCATATAGTCATTGTTACTTAGATTATCCAAGTTAAGTTTTCTTTCTTTATTCTTATAATTGTTTACAGGAAACTTGACAACAATCAATTTCTTAGAGCTGAAATTCCAGAATCGCATTTAAATCTGTCGAGATTAGTAAAGTTGTAAGTATTTTTAGATTGACATTCTCAAGCTTTCAATGTTTTTCCTTTTGTTAATATTTTCCCTTGCATTTACCCTGTGTTGTGCTAGTTATATTTTTCTAGTCACTATTTATTTTAATGATATTGTTGTTATATTTTTTAATATTAACTCACAAACCTAATTTGTAGTATGCTAGTATATACAACTTTGTTATTAGGTTCATACTCATAAGTTTACTTTTGTTGCATCAATTAATGCAAAACATCTAATTATTAACATGATATTTCAGATTGAACACACTCTTGTTGATTTAAATTCATTTGTTCAGAATATAATGGTGCCTTGTAAGCAATGGATGATGCTTGGGGAAGATGATCGTTTGAATGCTGAATATGAAAATGGTGTTGAATTTTTTTTTAAAATATACATTTGAAAGGACAGGAAAAAAAGATAAAATTAAGTGTCCTTGTGTAAAATGTAAAAACTCATCGCTTGCATCTCATGATATGGTTAGGAATCATCTATTAACTTATGGAATTATTCAAAGCTATACTTTTTGGTATCATCATGGGGAAAGGGTAGGGGAGGATGCATGTGAATCACAATCTAACAGTGAAGGTGATGTTGAGGGTGATATGTTTGAAGTTGATAGAGAAGATGAGATAGAGACAATCCTTAGAGATTTCTTTCCAAATAATGATGTTTTTTTGGTGAAAATGAGTTGCAAAGTAGTATACCAAGAGATAAACCCGAAGAACCTAATGGTGATGCTATGAAATTCTATAGGTTGTTTGATGATTTTCAAAAACTGTTTGAGGGATCTAACTCATCCCGATTGTCTGCTATTATAAATTTGCTTCACATCAAAACCATTGGGAGGTGGAGTAATGACTCATTCACTATGTTGCTCCAATTTATGAAAAATCAGTTGTTACCTATGGAGTCGACCCTTCCTGATTGCTATTATGATGCTAAAAAGACAGTTAAGGATCTGGGACTATCCTATGAAAAAATTCATGCATGTGTGAATGATTGTATGCTTTTCTGGAAAGAAGATGAAAAACTAGAAAATTGTAAAATTTGTAACGCTTTTAGTTGGAAGCAAGGTAAGCATAGTGGGGAAACTAGAACAAAGGAAGGTGGTAAAAGGGTTCCTCAAAAGGTACTTCGATACTTCCCACTTAAGCCAAGACTTCAAAGACTATTTATGTGCTCTAAAACAGCTTCTGACATGAGATGGCATCTTGAAAGACATGTTGAGAAAGGGGTGCTTAATCACCCTGTTGATGGGAAATCATGGCAACACTTTGATGAGGAACACAAGGCTTTTTCTTCAGAACATCGTAATGTGAGGTTAGGCCTTATTAGTGATGGTTTTAATCCATTTTCTAATGTTTCAATCCCATATAGTGTTTGGCCAGTTATGTTAGTCCCATATTGTTGGGTTCCTAAGTTTTGAATGATGACAAACCATTACAAGAAACAGGATGATTAAAATATGAATATGGTTGGTTCTGGGAACCAGCTAGTTTAGAAACTTGTTTCCCTAGACAAGTTAATAGTTTAATGAGAATACTTTGAAACTAACTTGTTTATTGCAGGGAACAGCTGATTACATAAGAGCTCATTCACGCCGGTGCAGAAACCAGTAGAGCTGTTATTCTCTTGACTGTATCTGTAAGAACATCATATATCTGTTGCAGTTTAACTTTTGTTATATGTCAGTAATAGATCT
>SNQN01002033.1:48112-81112 GCA_008642245.1 Bassia scoparia | reverse complement strand
GCCCCTGTTAGGATAAGTCCTGGCTTCCCCAAAAGCAGATTTCACTGCATAAGGAACCATGACACCTCCAAAGTGAGGCCTTGATGAGGATGATGCTGGTGTAGTAGACCACTTTGTGGTGGTCGTAGTAGTTGATGCTGCTACTGCTAAAGTTGCTGCTGTTGTGGGAGTTATTGATGCTGGAATAATTGTTGTCGCTGCCGCTGAAGTAGTTGTTGCTGCTGTTGTAGTAGTTGCTGCTGTTGCTGATGTAGTAGTAGTTGTTGTTGTTGCTGAAGTAGATGCTGCTATAGTTGAGGTTGATGGAAAAACTGAAGTCTGTAAAGAAGAAAGGCCCATGGCTGCTTGGCTGGCAGAGGAAGTGACTTGGGAAGTTGGAACACCAGTCCAGACTGGATGGTCAGTGGCAGACAAGGGGGAGGTACCCATACCAGCCTCGGGAAACCAAGGCTCAAAGCCACCCAACTGGTGCATCCCAGGCACCCCTTGCAGGTCACCTCCACCTGAGTTCCACTCAGCCATCTGAATCTCCGTGGCAACCCGGAGGCCTATATCTTCTTGCGTTCTTCTTTTCTTAGCCTCCTCTTCTTCATCACTGTCAATGGACACAACCTCGTCCACCTTCCTTTTTCCTTTGTCACCAGGGGGATCCTGCTGTAGCTGGGAAGACTGTCCACCTAAACCTGGACCATGACCAGCTGGCACCACCATGGTCACACCTCCTTTATGGACAACTCTACCCCCTTGAATGGGGGAGGGGCTCCTTCTTGCAGGTGGTGGGGAGATGGTGCTCCTGAGAGCCCCAAAGTCAGGCATCCTTAGCCTGCTCCTGGTGGTCCTGAAGGCAGATCCAGATGAAGATCTACCTCCACTCCCAGTGGGTGTTGGAGCCCTGGACCTTCTTCCACCCTGGGGGGTGATGGGGGTGTTAGCTTTTGCACTCCTCTCCTCTGATGCTCCCTGAGAGGTACCAGCAGCTTGTGGGATGTCTTGGCCAGCTCCAGAGGTACTGCTTGACATGGCTGAAGGCAGTTGTTGAAAACTTTATGCAGTCCAAGGGTCTGTAGGTTTACTCCTCACCAGTTGGCTGAATACTTCTGGGTCAATCACAAGACTGTCTAGGGTCGCAATCTGATCCCTCAGGACACCAGACTCAGAAGAAAGGACAGAAATGTTCCCAGTTGGAGTCCTCCTCAGATTCAGAACTGACCAGTCTAGATTTCCCAAAGCCTCCACTGCACATATAACACAAGAAACATGGTTAGTGCTACAAAGTCAAAAATCAGTTATGCATAAAATGTAAATGTGCAGGGGAAAGAGTAAAGGGTTATGAAGACTTCAGTACAACTAGACTTACTTCTGGAGATCCTCCTCTAGCCCCCAGCAGCCAATAAAGTTCACCTTCAGAGTCAAAGTTGGGCTAAGCAGTTGTTTGCGAGGTAGGGCTCTGGCCTCTCTCGACCTAAGCCCAAGCCTTGGAATGCCATTCAAAGGTGCTTTTCCCTGTCAGTGGTAAGGTACTCTTGGTGAAACAGAGCCCTCTCTTAAGAGGTCTTATTTCGTGTAAACTGGTCTGGCCTGGTAAGGTATGGATGCTGCATCTCATTGTAAAAGGTACTCTCAACCACAGCCATTGTTGTTCTATTTCTTCAAACCTACCAACCAGTGGGTGAGGAAGTTGCATATGTATCATACCCACTTTTCCAACGCGTCAAAGGAGTACAACGCAGTTTTGATTTGGGTCCCCTGTATGCTGTCCACCCAGAAACAGAGTACATGAACCGGTTAGAACATCTCATGACGATCCAGAAAGTGCATAACCCAGAATGAAGTTATGATCCTATCTCTGCACACACTTGAGAGCAGTTGGGACAAAGTGAATACACGCCACATTGTCAATGAGTTCAATCATAAAGGGGTGAAGAGGGAATCTGACACCTAACTCTAGGTGAGCAATATAGACAGGGATCCTAAATCGTGGTGGTGAGTAAGCTCTATCTGAGGGGTTGGGGACCTCAAACCAGTATCCAAAACTAGAACCAAAGCCATACAGTTCACCAGCTCTGACATCAAAWKTCTTCTCATAAGCTTTTTGAAGGAAGTCTAGGTCAAGAGCAGAGTTGGCAGGACCGTCATTCTCCTTAACATCAGCCCATCTAATGGATATCCAGTGATGGTTGTCAGGGTCTAGGAATCTGGTACTCCTAAAGTTTCCCCTCTCATCCTTGGGGGCTTTGGCACGAGGCTTGGACCATCTGTCCTCGGATGGCCCAGCTTGCTCATCCTCTTGGGTAATCATGGCAATACACCTGTCAACCTCCTCCTTTAGACCATTAGAGACAGCCCACTAAACTTCCTCCTCCTGAAGCCTAAGGGGGACCCTGGAACCACTTGCTGCTCCAGACCCTCTGGTAAAAGAAGGAGTGCTGCTACTGGGTCTAACTAGGGCAGGTTCGGAGGGGCTAGGCCTAGAAGTTACGCTTCTAGCAGGTTGATTTCTAGGGCGTCTTATTAATGGCTGGGAGTCTTCACTAGGTTCTTCGTCAGTTAAGGCGACTGAGCCCTCAGACCTATTCTGAGAATTACTATACTCCTCCGACATTCTACAATGTTCAACCACAAGTCCAAAGGATGCAAAAATGGAAAAAACAAAGCAAAATCACAAACTATTCTAGACAGAACCAAGGAAAAACTATAACTGGAGTGCATGCAAGTTGAATTCAAGCTAGGAATGGGAAGAGAAATTACCTGATTAATTGAAAAGTGGAAACAACAGCACTTGATCAAGAACAGGAAAAATAGTCTCCCAAAGAGCTTGTCACGAACGGAGATGCGATTACCAGGTAGAATTGCAAAAATCTCGCTGTGTTGAGAAATGTGCTTCGAGTCTAGAAAAGTTGTTTTCTTTGTTTCTTTTGCTCTCTCCAAATTTTTGAAGGTTTGAAATATGAATTGAAAAAGAAACGGATGGTGAAGTGACCTGCCATAAATAAGGAAGAAGCAACCGTCATTAAATCCGCACGCAATTGCATTAATTGCCCACTAATGGGTGCGTAATCATATCGTGGTAATAAAGTCCTGAAAAAATAAACTACCACAAGTTAAAACCGCTCATTAATCGAGGCTTGCCTGGTAAACTGGAGAAGTTACATGGTCTCGGGAAGATTCATTGTCAAACCAGGGCCAAGTCCAGGTAAAAAAGGGGCCCCGGGTAGTCCAATGACTCACTAAATCCAGGACCTGGTAAGGTCTCTTTGACATAACCAGGCCTGGATGGGGGCTAGTTGTTGGTATCTATTACGCCACCAGGCCCAATATCAACCAAGGCCCATGTGAACTAACCCAGTGGGCCTGATAGCATGCAAATATCACAGCCCAAAGGAGTCAAAAGTGCTTACCAACTGGTCAAAGTTGGGCACATGTAATGACACCTACCCTGGTAAGTTTACAAGCCACTTGTCACGATTAAGGAAGCGTTTGACCATGCAGGGCTGGGTATAAAAGGRAGACTCGAGACACCAAGGGCTGGTAAGTTCACATGAACAAACACAACCTARATTCTCTCTCTCTAAAAATATTGAACACCCTGGTTTAATACTGACACCTCCATCGAAGGGGCTGATCCTGGGTTGCCCCAAGGTAGTTCACCTGTGTTTTGTAGGTTACCGAACTACAGACCAGGTCCATCTTCACCAGCACCGGCTCGTTGGCCACTGCCACGTCAGCAGTACCATATATTGTACCAACAGTTACCATTTTAATAATACACTACTTCAACCTCTACTTATTTTGCCAAACACTAACAGATTATAATCAACTTCAACCGCTACCAGTCGACATCTACAACTATCCCCTACCACTAAGGATAGAAATGGATCGAGATCGGGGCGGATGGAGCATCACCCGCATCCGTCACCCGTTTATACCCGCCCCACTCGGTCCATCTGTCACCCGAATATATTACCACCCGAATCCATCCATCCATTTTTTGCTGGTGAAATGAATGGATTGGGTAATAAACGAGTAAGATGTATAAAATTATTATCAAATGTCTAATGGCTAATAATTAATAAACAAACATCCTTTAATTTTGCAATAAGTAAAATTTGATACGCTTGATGATGATTATTATTTACCTTTCTTAGCATTACAAAGAACATGCATGCTAGTACATATAGGCAGAACATATAGTATAGTAAGTCAGTAGCATTTATTGGGGTTTTTAAGAATGTTTTTTTTTTTAATTTAAATGATGAGTCGGGTTAATAGATCGGTGACAGATGAATATTATCTACTTGAATCCGACCCGTTACCCGCATTTATTAATTCGTCACCCGCCTATCATTCGTTTCGACCGGGTTTTTCACCCATCCAATAAGACGGGTGGAGCGGATGGGCGGGTGATCCACTGGATATTTCCATCTCTACCCACCTCTAACATCTACCTCTACCGCTAATAACTGCCTCTACCGTACCGCTAGTTTTACCAAACATACCCTGCAAGTAACTAACATATAAAGACTAGTTATTAATACATGCATGTTGGCATCTAAATATTTGAAGTGTTTCCTCTTGATCAAAGGTGTTATACATCAGTTTTGTTAAATTGTTTTCAACTGCAATAAACAAACTCTCATTATATTTAAATCGTTGATACTTAATATTTCTATCAACTATTTGACTATTTTATAGCTCGATCTATCCGACTCAAATTTATTTATATTAATCAATACTTAGTATAAGACTTTGGACACCAAATAACCTAGTCCTCTAAGCGTAATATGTAGATCCTAGATGTGTATAAGAGACAGCTTTTTACTTGCACCATTTCCTTTTTGGGAGTCAAAGTTAGTAAACATTGACCAATTTTTTTGGCAAATTTATAATGTATAATATAGTCAAGTGAGATGTTGTTAGATTCGTCTTAATGTATAGTTTATTAATATCAAATTTTTATAATTTTCTAAACAATACAAATTAAGTTATTAACAGTCAAAGTTGTGTCTTGAAAACTGTGCAAAATGGAATGGTGCAAGTAAAAAGAAATTGAGGGAGTAGGACATAGGAGTGAAGGGAAGGGTATATAAATAACTAATAAGAGGTATGGGCGAGTGTGTCCTGTGATCTCTATTCTGCCGTACGCACTCACCTCACTATTTTTGGTTCTTTCCTTCATTGACCCCTCTCTTACCTTTTCACCTCCCTCTCTCTCATCTTCCACTTTCACACATATATATCATCAATTTTTAATTTCTYTCTTCTCCTTTTGCATAACCCCATTCTCAAGTTCTCTCCTTTATCATTCATTRGGGGCCATGATTTTTATTATTCATCTAATTCTCGCATGATCTTCGACCTTCACCCTTCAATTTTTCTGGGTGTTTCATCAAGTCATGGAATTTGAATACCAAGAGGTGAATTCAGCCKTTTCRTTTTTGCCTCAATTGTTGRTTGATTGTTTCAAGTTTTGAATCACCAGTTTTATTTGCTTGTTTCAAGACTTGGGTTTTTGATAGAATGGTGTGTTTTGATTGTTTTCATATTCATGCAACAGGAGTTCATTAGGAATTCAAGAGATGTTCAGCTGTTTACTTGCAGATGGTTGCCACTTTCTCCCCCAAAAGCTCTTGTTTTTATCTGCCATGGTACAAATTACACTATTTTTAACTAAAAAATTAACAATACTATTTACTTTTGAATTATTGTAATTTAAGTGGTTGGATTGAATTGATGATTATTGCAGGATATGGCATGGAATGCAGCAGTTTCATGAGAGGTGATTCAATGCACTTTCTACTGTTTTTTTCAACTCTTACATTTTCAATGCACTTAATAAAGCTTAACTCTGCTTTTTCTCACTGTTTTTTCTTTGATCTTTCTTTCCATTATTTTTATCAAGCAAAAAAGTTATCATCTTTCAATAAACTTGCATTAATTAGTATGCTTAGTTGGCAGAATATCTCCCAATCCGAATTGGGGCTCAGTTTTGGTTGATTAGGTTTCAATCCCGTCCTAGTTGTTGTTGCGCTACTTAGTGCAATCCCAATCACCACCCAGATCAAGAATATAATAATAATCATATCTTAATGTGGTGCTTGTTGAATATCTGTCACGGGGTTGGCCTGCCTGTCTTGACCCTCAGCATGGCTGGACTTTTCAACTACCATTTTTATTTTCGTAGGACAGTGACCACTTTCCTTTGTTTTTGAATGCCTTTTGATTTTCATACGTGAATCAATTCAACCTCAACACCTCAGGCTATTCAGGGGTAACCGGCACAATCCCCACTCTGAAAATACGGAGTGCTTATCTTGGGTCATGAGACTCACGACCCATGATGTTTAAGTCCATGAGATATTCGCCTTAACCACTAGAGCAAGTACTACTCCGAGTTGTGACATTATTTCTTTTCGCATGAAAACAGGGTTGTTATAGTTGTATTCCGTACAAATTTTTGGATTGTTGTCTAAGGGATTCCTTGTTAAACTATTAGAAAAAGGAGTTGTTAGACATCTACTATTAATCTAGTTAGGGAAAATAACTTCATGTGATTTTTTTTTATGTTCATTGCGCGTATAAAGGGCAATATGCAAGGAAAAACAACTGTGATTGGATCATATTTAGTAGGTATGTCCGATACAAAAAGGGTTTGCTGCCCTTTGCAAGAGAGTGAACATCACATAATCTTACAAACAAAAAGAGTGATTGAGTTGCAAGTGATTGAGTCTCATTCGCTCTGAGTTCAGAAGTTCTTATCGGTTCATGTATAAGTGTATAACTATGTTTCGTGCTTTAAAATTCACATGCTACCTTCAAAAGAGAGAGAGCCGAATGGAGTCATCACACAGGGCTTAAGGCCCGCCTATATCCCTGTATTGGTCCAGGGAGGTAATTAAATGGATGGGAAAAGATTGTCCTGCCCTAATTTAGGTTCCCAAAGCTACTAAGAAGTACATATTACATGTGGTCACGAACGTATTTATTTTTTTTATATACGTGCACACGTACATGCATTTACGATTTACATCTTAGAAAAAAAAACTAACATGTTTAAAAAGCCGGTACTACATGGTGTAAAGAATTCACAAATTACTGGTTTGTTGCTTTGATGTCTTAATTGAGTCATACCATATTGTGTGCGAAACTAGTTAACATTTAGCATAGTTTTGTATTTATGTAAGGTGGTAGGGTATCAATATCAGATGGTTTCATACTTTCATATGAGTAATATGACAACTCAAGAACTTGATTAAAATACAGTCCTGTTAAAAATGTTGTTTCCTGCTTTAAGTCTAGACTTATTTTTGAGTGTTAAATCAAATCGGATTTTCTTAGCACCTTGAGTCCTTGATGACTCACCAGGTCGCCACCCATCTCTTATAATAATATTTCTTATTGTTTTTCTTTAAAATCTTGTCTAATTTGCCCCACCTAATAGAGTGTAGGATCATTTAAATATATTGTATGTCTGAAAATGTCATATTAAACTACTTTGAGCCACATACTAGAAGTGGATAGTGTGAACTGTGTTTTCACTCATTGATTGTCAACACCATATTTGAAACGTTTATAAATGCCATCTGACGAATTGTCCTTCATATATTAATATATCATCCTCCCAACTACCATACTTACACCATATTTAAATCTTTTTCATCTTATTCTTTAGTAGTTGAACTGTGTGATGATTATACAATAGATTGGTTTTGGTTGCATTTGATGCATGCTGCAGTTTGGTGTGGTGATTAAATGACCAAAGCTTTTCTAGAAAGCTTTTCTAGAAAAAATTTCAATCATACACCAATTTTCTTTTTCACCATTCCTAACCATCTTAGTCATGAAGTAATGAGAATATTTGGAAAAGATCCAACATCTATTTTATGAGCAGTCATTTCAAATGTATTTAATTATACATGCATTATCATAATATTCATATAGGTGTCATCATTGGTTTTTCTATTAGTATACAAGTCATTTTTTTTTCATTGATTGCGCCTCTGTTAGTTGAGAGCCTCTATTCTTCATTCTTTTATGCTTCAGTGTTGTGATTTTCCGAATTTTTATTATAATGGGTGTTCGATGTGAGTTTAGTTTGTTTCTGGTAATATTGGGTTCTATCCACTTTTTACAGTTCAAGTGTCCATGGGTTGCATTACTTGCTTGGCCATGGTTTAGAAGCTATATGAAGTTATGAACACACCAAGCTCACCCAACTAGTAAGAACAGAAATATTCAAGTGTTATGAATTCGAAAGCAATATATYAAATTTGCAAAGTAGTTAAAAGAATTGTAAATAACAATAATACTCATTTAAGTGATGATGCTCTATTTTATTCTTTAAACCTGAATTTCAATCATTGCTAGACATGCTTGTATAATTTAGTCTTCCATCTTTTGGTTGAAGTTGGTTAACAACCAATCATTAATTAATTAAACCGGCCATTATCAGGCCCCACCAAACCAAAGTCCTGTAAGTACATTTTTCTTCTCCTTGTGCCATTTTTGGCCTTTCATTTTATCCTTCTGAATGAGCAGGGAGGTGATGTATAGAACAGGGAGACAGTAAAACAGGTATTTTGGAGTAAGGACGGAATGAAAAAGAAATAGTGATTAGTGTTATCTAGCTAGGAGTGTAGGATTACATTAATTCGAGTCATATATTTGTATCTTACTGACTAAACATGATTTGCTCGGACCTAAGACCTTGAAGTAGTAACATCCTTCACCTGTATGTTTGTGAAGATCTGCTATAGCAGTTATATTTTGCAAATTATTGTAAGCTGGTTTGATCGTCATAATTTTCGATTAGTGATAGTTGAAGTACTGTAATTTTGTGCATTCAGGATGTGGAATCAAGCTAGCATGTTCTGGCTATGCGGTGATTGGTATAGATTATGAAGGGCATGGCAGGTCTAAGGGAGCCCGCTGTTATATTAAGAAGTTTGAAAATATTGTAAACGACTGTTATGACTTTTTCAAGTCAGTTTCTGGTAGGTTAACCAACCTCTTGTGCTGACAATGCTCATATATATTCTCATATGATGTCTTAATCAGTTTCAATGGCTTACAGAACAGAATGAGTATAAGAACAAACGGAGATTTTTATATGGTGAGTCGATGGGAGGAGCTGTCGCATTGCTACTTCACAAAAAAGACCCCGCTTTTTTTCATGGTGCAGTCCTTGTTGCACCCATGTGTAAGGTACTACTAGCTAGATTTACATAGACAAATATTCCATACCAATGATGAATACTGGAAAGTGGAATCAGCTTCACTTGTGCCTTTGTGCTTTCTATACAACTGGCAAATATATATTAGAAATTATCTGAACTTATTGGACATTAGTGAAGTCGTAAATTGAACACATTAGAACATTTCTTTTCGAAATCATTGAATAGAACATGCCCTATGWGATAGGATTTGCTTATTGTAAGTACTAAGTAGTCTGTGCTTATATTGAGTTACCAATCAAATTTAAAGAAGAGGTAGTTTTAGAAATAGTACTGTAAATTTGTATCATGCCCCATTTACATAAAGGACTTACATTGCCGGAATATTTTCTGACTGTGGACATGATTTATTTTTGGTTAATGTAAACCCACAAAAGACAATGTATGTAAATTTAAACAGAATTTGGACACTGGCTCTCGAAACAACGTCTCAGAGAATATTATAAACTCAAACATCACAAGAGGTTGAAGGGTTCTGATTTTGAAAAAAGTTAAGGGTGGATGTGTCTGATAGTTCATAAGGGTTCTAAGGTTGAAAGTGTGGACGACCATGGGTTAGGAAAAATAAAATTCTGCTGATTGTATTGGTCTTTCACATTTGTAATAGACCTAAAACGATGGGCACTTCTAATGTGGTTTAAAGTAGTGATTAATGGTGTTAAGTGAGCTTGGAAAACTAATTTGGATTGCTAAACTTGAAAATATTACATAAACCTAGAATCAGATATCTAATTTATTATGAAATATCTAAATTACCCTTTTGCTCCTAATAATATTGATGCATTACAACATTCTAATTTTTTTTTAACTCTTCTATGAAACTGTCAGATATCGGAAAAGGTGAAGCCTCACCCCGTTGTTATTAGTCTCTTGACAAGAGTTGAGGATGTTATACCTAAATGGAAGATAGTGCCCACAAAGGATGTTATTGATTCGGCATTTAAGGACCCTATCAAGCGAGAAGAGGTTATCTGTCTGTTGAGTCAAGATCTCATTTTGTGCTGCTTCATATGAAGAACAAGCAAGTTTTATGCACTCGTTCACACAAAAATCACTTTTGAACCTTTTTATAAATTTTCTATTGCCCTTTCTGCAGGTAAGGAGTAACAAGCTGATATATCAAGCGAAACCCAGGCTGAAAACAGCACTAGAAATGCTAAGAACAAGCCTTAATCTCGAGGACAGCTTACATGAGGTCAATTAATCCTACTGTAAACCATCTCCTATAATATTCCTTCACTCGAAATTTTCAAGTTTATGGTTTCAGCAAGCATATGGAAATTCTGTTGAAAGAATATCTGAAGCATGTCTTACCTTAATGATGTTGGCAGTTCAAAGCATGTCCAACTTGGTTTTCTGACAAGAAATTTAGCATGCTGTTTAGACAAAAAAATGATTTTTTCTTCTTTTGGTTTTGACTTTTGACTTCTTTCTGAAGATCAGTAAGATAGTAAGATAATACTCAGAGCATTTTCTTGAAGAAACTACATTTACTAATACAATTGGTAATTGTTACAGGTAACCCTGCCATTCTTTGTACTGCATGGGGAGGCGGATATAGTAACAGATCCGGAAGTGAGCAAAGCACTGTATGAGCAAGCTAGCAGCATAGACAAGACCATCAAACTGTATCCAGGAATGTGGCATGCTTTGACATCTGGGGAGCCCGATGACAATATCGAGCTTGTATTCGGGGACATTGTTGCGTGGCTTGACAAGCGTAGTGACCTTGACAACATCACACTGCAGAGTCATCTGCTTGCCAATCGGGGCATTGAGGCCAACGTTGTAAGGTCCGCGCCCACAACACCCTTAATGAATGGCGGAGTTAAAAAGAAGCAACAACCGAAAGGATATGAGAAATATCTATGTGGTTGGAACGGATCTCGTATGCATCATCACTCGGCGATGTAGAGCCTTAATATTAGTCCAATATGAAAGTCATTTGTTTGGTATGAACGATAGTAGTAAAAATAAATGGAAAATTGTAAGTTGTAACTATGTTAATATCTTTTGAAAAAATATATAGCTAATTGTTTGTTTGCATAGACTAACAAGTCTTGATGTTGGTATATAATTGATTAATTAGTCATAATGCCACTATAAGGTAGTAGTAGTAGTAGAATTAGTTTGTTGAGAAGAGAAATGTGTAAACCTAACTCAACTACTCATCTCCCAATTTCTTGTCATCAAGGGCCCACTTCAATTCGTTAATTGTCAACACTTGAATTTCACGCAAAAATAAGTTAGGTAACTGTAAGTTCAATTTTAATAGTAGTATACTTAACGCAGTGATAGTTAGATAATCTTGTTAATAGTGATCACTTGAATTTAGCGCAGTGAGAGTTTATCGAAGAATATAAATAAMTACAAATCCCTATCCCTAATCTCTAAGGGGGTGTTTGGTTGGAGAGATAAGGAGGTACGAATGTGGCTAAAAAAGAASGGTCTTTAGAAAAAATGACCCCTTATCTATTTTTTTTAATTTTTTATTTTGCGGTCACAAAATACAAATAAACAAACTAGATCCGTTTGATTCTAGCTGAGACAACTAGATTATGTGCACTCGTAACTAATAAACGAGGAACATGAACAACACTACAAAATATAAAAGACGCCCCGACAAGAAGGATATCCTTGATCACCGATCCAATCAAAAAATGGGAGCAATCCTTGTGAGCAATAACTTTGACAACAACCTCACAATAAGAGAAGATAAGGCACCTATCCAAATTTTTACCAATTAATTCCTTGAGAACATGTAAGATGGCAAGGGCTTCACACTGTGGAGCCGAGCGCTACTGAGAATCCGAGTATCACCTTCAGTAAAAATTACGCCAGTAGAAGAATAAGCAATTACCTATCCAACAGCGGCAATGCTAGGAAAGATATAAGAGTTTGACTTTTTCGTGAAGCATCCACCTGAACCCGGAACAAATAATCAACACAACGCATGAAACTAAGCTGGATAGGAGAGAGAACATCCCTCGGAGACTCGGCGCCAGAAGGAGAGCGCACTAATGAGCGAGAATACTGAAGAACCAACATAGCATTATGATTAGAACTTCAAAAGCCTTTAATCTCTAAAAACAGGCGAGTAGGAGAGACTGCCTCGYCCCAAAACAAAGACGCATTGCGATGGAACCACCTACCTAGAGAGAGGCAATAAAAGACAAGGTTGAGAATCATCGCCCTCGGAGTGTAAGAAAAGGTAGGACAAAGTATGAACAACCTAATGAAATAGAGGTAGAGAGTGGAAGCTAAATCCGTACGTAACCTAAGAGCACAAGAAGCCCAATAGTGTCTAGTAACATTGCAATCCCGAAACAGGTGTACTTGTCTAGTAGGAGGACTTCCATGTGCTCTTTTTTGTCATTGCAAACAGGACCCCTTATCTATTAAAAATAACGCTTATGGAGTGAGGTACTCCATATCAGGTTTTGAGGGATAAAACTATTTGGAAATAATAATTTTTTCATTAATGAAATGTAAGGAAGGAAGAGGGTGGATAAAATCATAAGGGTACATTAATAATTTCATTACAAATCTCAATTTTATTCTCAACTCTTGCCGAATAAATGATACACTAAAATTTATTCTTATCATTCTCGAGAAATCCGGCCTTATGTTCGTCCCACCCTCTTATCCTTTTTATCTATCCATTTAGCCAAACACCCCGTAACAATATATAAAAGTGAGAATGATTTCACTATTGAGAGAAATAGTGAATTCTCATTGGCTCTATGGTTAGTTTACCACTTTGTTAAACCCCAATCTTGATGAATCAATAACAAACAATGAGCAAACTCATATCTATGAATTTGATATGTGTATTTAGTGTTGTGAATTGCAGAATCAAAGCTTTGGAGTCTTAATGAAGTGATGATAGTCCTATGAGAGGATAGAAGCTCTTGTGATTGTGAATGTTTTGAAGAGTTCAAGGAAGAAACTCATCTAAGGAACTCGAGTCCCTTGAAGAAATGAAAGACAAGATCATATTGATGATTCATGAAGCAAGGAGGCATCGGGGTACAATAAGTTTAGAATTTTATGTTTTTAGGATTATAGTAAGTTTGGCATTAATGTGTGAAGTTTGGCTRAGAACTAAAAAAATATGAGAATATGTTTTATAATTTAAATTTCTATTAAAAGAAAAGATATATCTAAAATAAAAGCTAGGTAATTGTATATGTTTTCCTCTTCTTGTAACAACTTCTTCATTCAATCTCACTCTAAAAAGAAGTTTTTCTCTTCTTGCATTTGATCATATAATTTATCAACAACATTTTGCGAGTCTTTTCCTTCAATAGGCTTGATTTTAAGCCTATAATAGTAGTTAAAGTGGTCTTTTAATGAGTGTCCAACAACTTCCTCACCACCAGCTTCAGAAACCATGTAATTCTAAGAATATATTGGTCTTAAACCACATTCRTGCATTCTTGAATTGTTTGCTCCTTTTGAGATGAGATTTGTCTTTCGGYTCTATAATTATGACTTTGTATTTCTCTTGTAAGAGGGTGATTATGGTGAACAACATGCTTTATTACTTCCCAAAGACCTTCTTTGTTTATTTTTGCTCTGATGTATGTAGGACAATTTGTTCTAGTAATCATGACTCTTCTTGGCCTTCTTTTTCTTTTGTACTTGTTAGAGCCTGCTTCTGTTAATATGCTTGTTATTGTATCATTTTCTTGTTCTTCTTCCTTATCTTCTTTTTTTCCAGTGTTTCTCTCTCCTGCTGCTCTGCAAAGATAGTACTTTTCTTTTATATTTAAATTAAAGTTGTTGGGTTTGGTCTGTCGTTTGTGTTTGCTCTTTTTAACACCAAAACCTACTATTGAAGCATGCTGTTTATATAGATCATAAATTTCCATCATGGTTGATCTTGTGTATCCTAACAATGATGCTCCAAGTTCTTCATTTGAATCTATTTTCATTTAAAAATGCAATATTATGATAGAGCATATAATAATATCATAAATAACATAATACCAAATCTTCTTTTGATTATTCATAAATTAGATAAAGTACATTATATGCTATTAGTATAGATAATATTAAATATAGGTACATTATAATAAATAACTAATAGCAACTGTTCTTTTGATTCATCATAAATTACTAACTAAATTATATCATATTAGAATCACATAATATCATAAAAGTACATTATATACATGTAACTTGATAGATCTTAAATTTTCTAAAGTTCAGTTAATTATATTAAATAACAATTTAGAGTATTTAACATCACTATACAGGATATAATAAGTTGTAAATAACATAATAACAAATGTTATCACATTAGTCGTAAAGTAACAAAGTACATTATACACAGTAGAATGAATAATATGACATGAAAGCAATTATAATATAAAAACTGATTTATATTCTGTTTTATCTGTTATAATACATAACATCATAATAGAATTATACTATATGAATTGTAATATGACATTAGTAGTAAATTATTTATATGTTGTACGATCTATCAAAATTATTATATATATAGCATTTTAAATAACACAATAGCATTATTTTATTTTTTTGGTAAATAAGAGAGAAATTTTATTGCTCAGAAAACATCAAACATCTACTCAAGGAGAGTAGAACTTACAAACTATCAGACCAAATTCTATCTTTACGACTTAAGCTATGTGAAAGAATACTCAATCGTTGCCTCACAACATATTTTTTCTCATTACAAGAATATGCAACACTAGGAACATAACTGTCCCAAAACACTAGATTCCTAGCTTTCRAAATAAAATACAGCATAGCAGCAGTGGCAATGTACCAAACTTGTCTTCTTCCTTTGGATCTAGTAGCTCTTCTGCTCAACCAACTCAAACAGTGATCACATGTCCTCCAATAAGTATGCATGGCAAGCCAATCTCTAARTTCCTCCCAGATTTGATGACTYAAAGGGCAACACACAAACAGGTGATAATGTGTTTCCACAGCATCCATACAAATACAACACAGGTTGTCATTGATAATATGAAAAGTATATAGCCTCTCTTTAACTTGTAGCCTCTTCAGAGCAAATAACCAAAAGATAAAGCTATGCTTAAGGACATTTTCCCTATGCCACACAACCTAATCCTAGAAAACCTTAACACCCAAGTTTTTCATAGCTTGATAAGCTTGTTTGATGGAATAGCACATGTCACAGGTAGGTTTCCACAGAGCATGATCCAAGCTATTGAGTTGCTGACAAATGTACTTCCATATCCAGCTAGATGTAATGGGAGGGAAGTACTGTTCCCAGTTCTGATGCTTGATATAGACTTGGTGAACCCATTTCACCCACAAGTCATCCTTCTTAGAAGCAATATTTCAAATAATTTTCCCCACAACCAACAAATTCCATAAACCCAAATCCCTCACACCAAGTCCTCCAAATTTCTTCAAAGTACACACTTGCTTCCAATTTACATATCCAACCCTATGTGTTGTGGAATTTCCTTGCCATAAATAATCTCTGCAAATTTTGTTAATGCGAGAAATCACTTGCTTTGGAAGGATTATAAACTGAAGCCAAAAGGTACAAATGCTCATCAACACTGAGTTAACCGATTGCAACCTCTCAACAAAGGAGAGATTCATAGATTTCCAAGACCTCACCCTGATTACCATTTTCTCAATTAGAAGTCTACAATCCGCAGCTAACAGTCTCTTATGATGCACAGGGGCTCCTAAATACCTGAAAGGCCATTGTCCAAGAGTGAAGCCAGAAATCTGACATAAATGCTCAACTTCCTCACGTAACATACAAGCATGATAGAACACAGACTTCTTCTTGTTTGCTGTGAGTCCAGAAGATTCCTCAAACAACTTTAAACCTTTAAGAATCAAGGAGCAGCTCAAAATATCACCCCTACAGAAGATCATAAGATCATCTGCAAAACAAAGGCTATTCAATTGTAGGCTTTTACACCTAAGAGGATAATGAAAATCAGGTTTCTTGCCAATGTATTTGAAGATCATTGTTAGATACTTCATACATCAAAAAAATAGTAGGGAGGACATAGGGTCACCCTGCCTGTTTCCTCTACTAGACATGAAAAGCCTTGACAACTCCCATTGATCAAAAGAGTGAAACTAGCAGTGGATATACAAGTCATGACCACCTTAATAAAATGAGTTGGAAACTCCAAATGCTGCATCAAATTTTCCAGAAAACACCATTGTATGGTATCATAGGCCTTTTGAAGGTCGACTTTAAAAAGGCATCCTTAAGCAGCGTTCTTCCTGTTGTAATGCCTTAAGATGTCCTGGCACACCAGGATGATGCTAATGATACTTCTGCCTACAACAAAAGCTCCCTGACTCTGATATCCGATAACACCAACTTCAATCTGGAATAAATGAGCTTTGAAATAGCCTTATATACAACTCCACAGCAGGCAATTAGTCTAAAATCACTAACGGTGCTGGACATTTCAATTTAGGAATAAGAGTAATAGATGTACAGTTTAAGCCTTAAGTAGCTTTCCAGAAGTAAAAAAGTCCCTAATGGCTGCACAAATATCAACACCAATCAAATCCCACGTATCCTTAAAAAATTTGCTCCCAAAACCATCAATGCCTGGACTCTTATCATAAGGAATGCTCCATACTACTTCTTTAATCTCAATATCAGAAAAAGTCAAATCTAGTAGCTTCCGAAGTGCCTCAGTTAAAGTAGCTCCCTACTTAATAATTTTCTCCTTGATGCCTGTGCAGGTAGCTGTGACATTCATAAAACTGGAAAAATGATCCACAAAGAGTTTATTAACCTCTTGCGGACTCGACACCCATGCCCTAGATGAGTTCTAAATGGTGTTGACTCTGTTAGAAGGAATCTTCATCTTGAGGCTCTTGTGAAACAAAGTGCTATTTGTATCCCCAGACATCAACCATTTATATTTAGTTTTTTGTTTCAAAAAGCTCAAATAGTTCTCATAGGCCTGCGTGTAAGCTTGAGCTGCCAGAAATTCCTTATGGGATACATCAGTATTATGAGGATTGTCGTTTAACTCTTCTTYACATTGCTGCAGATAAGTCTTAGCCTGTAGTTCAGCGCACAGAACATCACCGAAGCCGGTATTTAGAACTTTCAAAGGTTTTTTCAACTGTTTCAGCTTATAGTGGACTTGATACATCAGGGTTCCTGGAACGTGCTGCTCCCATTGCTCCTTAACCACATTTTTAAAATTTGAAGCATTACTCCAATGATTAAAATATCTAAAAGGCTTCAACCCTGAACCATCAGGAAAACAACTAATTAAAGCCAGACTATGATCAAAAGTTTTCTCTGGGAGGAAAATAACATTAACAAGCACATAGTCTGCAATCCATTGCCCATTAGCCATCACCCGATCCAGCTTTGCCAACACTCTAGCATCACCATCTTGTTTSTTTGTCCAGGTGTAAAATCTACCTGTGAAATTTACATCTAAGAGGCCACAATGTTGCACACACTTATGAAAAGGATCAACTTCACCACTACTAACACTTCTCCCTAATCTTTCCTCCACATCCAAAACATTATTAAAATCCCCCATTACTAACCATCCACCAAAGACTCTATCAGCTAACTCACAAAGCTTATTCCAAAGAGGAATTCTAGCATAACTATCATTATGGGCATAAACAATAGTGCATGCAAATTCTGGCAAATTTTGATAAGGTTTCACAAAAAGGTGAACTACTTGATCCGATCAAAATTTAATATTCACAGTAAAGAAAATGGGATCTCATACAATCACCATTCTCCCCTTCCCATGCCATGGTAAATTGGTGGTGATACACCACCCAGGACACAAATTCAGGTAACAAGCCCCTAGGGAATGAGCCTTTACCTTTGTTTCAAGGAGGTACAGTAGCTTCACATTGTGCAAAGAGATAATTCTCTTGACTTTTTCCTGTTTAGCATTGCTATTGAGCCCCCGTACATTCCAACAAACAATCCTATCCATTAGGAGCATGGGTTGCCAGCCCCTCTCCTTGCAAGTCACCTTGTGCTTGATCTAAACCAGTGCCTAGCAAAGTTGGTTGCCATGTATCAGCATTATCTGAGAGCAGAGCATTAAAAACATTGTGAATAGCCACTTCCTTCGGTGGAACAAGTTTCCTCTGAGCATAAACTTTRGTGGAAACTCTTGTAAAACCCTCCTCCTCCACAGCCTGTTCTACAGTAGACTTGGATTGAACAATTGGTGGAGCTGGGAGGTCAGGCTGTTTTGGTTGCCATACTATTTTGCCCTTCTCGTGACAAACCTCCTGAAGATGTCCAAACCTCTTATAGTTGGCACAGAAGACCGATTTCCAAGCATACTCAACAATTTGATGCTCATCTACCCCATATTCATTCTCGAAAAACAACCTCATTTGGCAAATCTTGGTGTACAGGCACATCAATGAGAACCCTCGCAAAAGGGATCCTCTCCTTGTTTTCAGTTGAAGCATCCAATTTAATGGGCTTTCCCACAGCTTCYGCAATGGCAAATAAGCTATTTTGGCTCCAATATTTATATTAACATTTAGCTTTGGAAATTTAACCCAAATTGGAACACTAAGCACCTCATCATCCGAAACATCACAATTGGGATTCCAATCCTTCACTATCACAGGCTTAGAATCAAAGTTATAGTGACCTGCAATGGCTGAATCATGCCCTCCCATATCCTTGAATCTCACAATAATAGTGCCTTTCCCAACAGGAATGACAGAATCTATGCCCATTTTGCCCCAAATTCGTCGAAAAAATCCCTCCATAACAGTAAAAAGGGGGGGGGTGCTTCCCAAGACAAAAATCGAACACTGGGTCTCCAATACTCAAGTTCAGCATTAACATCCTCCAATTTGATTTTAGGTTTAGGTTTCGGATCAGCTACAAGACCATGCAACTTATCACCAGGAGCATGCACACAATTACTAGATTCAGGTAAGTATTGTGGCAATTGCACCACTTGAGGCCCCTTATCAACCACGCCAAAATTCAGAGTACGAATTTGAAGAGATGACTTACCCACCAGATGCGACGAAGATTGAATCTCAACCAGCCTCGAGAAATCCTTAGCTAGCACTTGCTGCGACTGTAGCTCACGGAGAGAGGAACGTGGTGAGAGCACCTGCTCATCAGAGATGACCTCCAAATCAGAGAGCTCCTCCTCCAACATTACCTCAATCTGCTTCTTTCCCAAACATGTATCATTAGAAGCCTTGGTCGAAGAATTTTGTCCAAAATGGGATTTCTTAGTGCTTAACTTCCCCTGCAATTTCTTCCTAGGCCGATCTCTCCGGCCTCCGGCCATGGCTCACACCTAAAAGGTGATGGAGTGCGAGACAAGCAACCTAGAGAGAAGAGAGGAATTTTTTCTTACCTTTACTCCATTCACCTTTCATCCATTTCAATTGCATTATGTAATAAAAACAGAGATTCAAAATACCGCTAAAGTGTTGCATTCTAATTACCTTGATTCGTTGAAGAGTTGTTAGAATTGTCCTGATTTAATTGCAATTGCAGTTGTTTTTGAGATTGAAAATGCTYCTGATCTTCTACTAATTCGATTTCTGTTTATTTTATATACAATTATTATATATTTCATAATGTTTATTATAAATCGAATTCGATAAAATATAATTAAAGAATAAAATATGAAAAGTGAAGTAATCTACCTTGTTCAGCAGCAGAAGTATTCAAATCTATTTGCAATGAGTTTCGATTTGTATTTATTTCTTCTTCAATTCTAGAAGTTCGATATTATTGTTCTTCTTCTTCGATTATTTTGCTCAATGTATCTGTTTGTATACATTTATTCAGATCTATTTRTGAAATTAATGATGAATCATTCATTATTTTTTATTTCAATAATCGAAATGTAAAAATGTACAATAATTTTAGAGAGAAAAATTTTGATTAATTTGAGAGATAGAAATAACGAATAAGAAAGCGTTAATTATTATGTTATTATCGTTAGGTTTGCTTATTGGGTTGTTGAAACTTGAAAGTCACATGTTTTTTCGGTCCATACAACAAGAAGTTTATTGTGGACCAGGTCCATGCAAGACAGATTGTTCAAGTATACTTACAATGTACACGTGCAAGTAATGATTATATGCATTTGATAACATTATAAATAATATACAACCTAATTTTTTACTTATTATACTAAATTTATATTAAATAAAATCATAAAGCAAAGAATGTGATATAACAATTATATTTATCTAGATAAAAATTAGGTATGTAGATTAAATATTTAAATTTAATTGTTGTAGCAAATAAAATGGGGATGTCTTGGCTACAATATAACCCTAGTTTCTGGGTTGAGAGAGGGGTGGAGGCTTCCCGTCGATGCTACCTCGGGAGAGCTGACCTTCTATTGGACAAATGTACGATCCTTGGCAATCACCTATCTCCTGGTCGAGTCAAGGTGAGAGTTGGTCTTGGTTAACATTGAGAATCACCTTGCTCCTAGCTACTCCAAAGTGACCTGATACCTGCACAAAGGAGAATAATCCTATTCAGATTATSTCTCCTCCGATGCTTAAGTAAGTACGGATTTAAGGGAATAAAAGTGCTAGGCTAGTGAGAGAAAGTAGTGAGAGATGCTCTCAAGTTGGTTGGAAGTTGGTTGCAATAAATGTGCTAAGGTAAGTGTGCCATAAATGTGYCTTTTCGGGGTATTTATAGGCAATCCCTCAAAAACCAAGGCAACCATTAGATGTGTGACACTTGTCAACCATCCATACCTCCTTGTGTTCCTTACTACTGTTTCAGTGTAGGAACGTCAGTTCTCTGTCCCGTTTCGYTCCAGATTAATTAAATTAGTAGCGCTTACCACGTAGATCGCTTTGATCCAATATTTGAAGGACACGTGGGTAAGGGTTTTCCATGCCACATCATTTGCCCCTCAAAGACCCTCTAAATCATTGAATTTATAGGGTGTTTGATCATGACATTATATTAATTACACTTCGTAAACGAATCATAAATCAAAATAATATTTCTCTTTTTTTTCCTTGGGAAGAGTGCCCTCGTTGGTGAAAAATGGCCTGGCCAAAATTCAATCGCCCGAAGTCCCAATTTTCTTGGCAGCAACTTAGGTAGCCATAAATCTCTTCCCGCCCAATTTCCTTTCCATTTCAAATTTGAAATAAAGGGGGGAGAGAAACCGTTAGAGTGTGGTTATAAATACCCCTTAAAGCGGAGAGAGAGACTTTTTAGCTCTGACTTCTCTCTAGAAAATCACTCTCGCTTCGCACTTCTCTCTTTACTCTTCGCAAATTTTCAAAGTTCAACGACGACCTAGCTTCGCAATTCGCGACTTCTGATAGGCATGTCGTGCACCTAACAAAAATAAACCTAACTATGACCTCCTAAAAATGTAGTAGGGTAAGCTAGGGTTGATCCATTAAAATACTAATAACTATCTAGAATTAAAATACGAAGTGATAAAATATTAAAAATAAAAATTAAGGTAATCAATGATAATAAATAGGGATCGGGAGGTATATACTAGTATTGGAATATTAGTTGATCATTGAATTAAATAAATCATGCATATATTTTGACGTTAACTCTTGAACACAAACTTGTATTCAAAACTTCCCTTAATTGCAAACAAACCAAACAAGCTCTTGGAATTATTGTCCAACTAACTAATAATCAAGAACAAGCTCTCTAGACTCGATTAATTAAAAGCATTAATAACTAGGAAGTAATTAACTTAAGCCACAATCTCACAAGTTCGGATTGTGCAACTTAAAGGGTTGATAATCTTAGGTATTTAACCAATTTCAGTCACCAATTAGACACCTAATCTCTACTAGTGGAATTATCAGGGACTATTACGTATCACAAGTTAAATCCTAGCAATTAAACTAATCAATTAAACTATAGATGGTCAGTCTAGAGTACAATTAAACTAGTTCTGAATATATTAATACTGACTATCAATCCAACCAAAATATGATCATAAACAATAAAATTCCAAAAATCATAACTTTCACATTCTCACAATTCAATAATCCAATACATAATATATCTCCCTACCCTAAACTAATTTAGCGTGACATATTTTTAATAGAATAAACGATAACAAGCATCAAAATTCTCATACTTAATGAATTTGAGTAATCAATTGAAAAGAATAATCTTTGAGAGTAAAATTAATGAATAAACTAATTGAATTATAACAATAAGCTGAATTAGCAACTAAATTCTATAAAACTGATTAAAGAATAATAAGAACATCCAATTCAATCAACTATAATATACGAATAAGAGTACCAAAGTCGAACGGAATTGAGGAACGAAGAAGCTAAGATAAACTATGGAGGTCCGAGAGCCGTTGTTCTGCTGCTAGTGGCTGCTGGCGTGCTTGCCGCTTCTGGTCGCTGCTATTGTCGTACGACGCTGCTGTTCTATTTGCTCCACGCTGCTCTTCAATCCCCTCTCCGTTCTTTCGTGAGTTAGGAATCCGAAAAATAAGAACCGTAAAACAAAACTACCCCCTAACTTTCCCCTTACTACTTGATTCATGGGCCTTTCACTAATGATTTTCCTAATGCATATGGCCCAGTTTTATTTTCTACTTGAACAATTAAACAATAGCCAGTCTTGTACTCCMTATTTTCGGGCTACTTCTTATTCCGAGCAAATTTCATATTAAAATTACCTTCCTGCAAATAAAAATATAACATTGTAGTAAATTGTGTCTTGGGATAAAAACAATCAAAATAAGCCAGGATAATATCAAAAGTGTGTATAAATTAGGAYAATAAAATAATATACTTTTATGCACATATCAAATTCCCCCAAACTTAGACTTTGGTCGTCCTCGAGCAAAAAGGATAAAAAGAAACTAAACTAAGACACGAACTAAAAACACATTAAACTAATAAACTTTAAAACCTAACTCACTGTCGTAGGAATCACGATTGCACTTAGCATGTGCAACAAGCCCTTTAAATCCCTAAGCTACCTTAGTGGACGAGTATGGTCTCGTGAACGTTTTCAGATGGCATACCCACAAAGCCTTATTAAATTAATGGCAAAGAAAATAACACTTTAATTAACTAGCATTATATCACACCACCCTTCCTCAAAGAAGAAACCAAAACAATAAGAGCTCAATAATAGGCTAAAACACTTTTTATAGAAAAGAAATTGCAAGATTAATAGAATAACATTTTTTTTTGTTAGCAAATTATGAACGCTATTGAACTCTTATTCTCAAGCAACACTTATAAGTTATTATTTGATCTTATATGCAATCTAGGTGCTCATGTGCAAGTGTATTGACGCTTGAATACAAGCCACTTCAGTTGGACATAATTATTGTTTCAGTTGATTCCCACTTACTTTCCCGTACATTAGTACTTAGTACCCGCACAAGGATCGTCCCTTTTCATATGACATTGCATCAATTGCCTCCCATTGGTCTTAAAGGAGTACTAGATAATTCGCCTTATTGCCTTTGCTTTTTCGCCTTTTTAATTTGCTCTTTCATTTCACTCTTTTTTTCCAAATGGTTCAATAATCTCACTTTTGTGCATAAAACTAAATTAAGGATAGATATAATATTTTTTCTGAACCATTTTTCACTCGTAACAAAGTCAAGTAATTCTCTAGTAACCAAGAGCAGTGAAAAAGTCACCAAGGAAAYAGGTACTAGTTAGGTAGATTAAGAAAATAGAAGTTGTAGATACCTATATTTGTCCCTCCATAAAGGCCAATGGTAAAACTATACCACAATGCAATCGGTCCAATTCTAAAGAACAACTACCTTAAATAATGCTCTTGAATCTCGATTTGCAAAGCCGAAACACCTTTTCTTGCTCAACGCACCCATAAAAATAAGTTTTAATTTCAAAATGATTTTAACTTATTTTTAGACATTTTTCGGAATTTTTCTAAGCATTTTTGGCAATTTTCGGAATTTTTCAGCAATTTAATTAATTTTGCGATAATTAATTAAATTATAAAAACAATTCCAAAATTCATGAAATTTTAACACAACACACTTTTTTTTACATGGAATTTTATGAATATCTTTCCATATTTTTTGGAGTTTGTGGAAAATACGCGCACCCGAGCGAAACGGCTCATTTCGGGAGCTTCGGGGCCGCACCTGAGCGTGGGGCCCACACGAGTATCTCCCCAAATCAATCAGTGATTTTGTGTTAAAAACTCGCGATCAAATAAAATCAAATCATATTTTATTCTGATTTTATTCTTATACGTATAAGCTAAAAAAGGCAAAGAAAATCAAGCAAAGAGGGCAAAGGATCTTGGGCGTAATTACGCCCAATAGCACCCAACTGGGCGTAATTACGCCCAGTACCTTGCTCTCCTAGAAAATTTGCCTATAAATACAAGCACCCATGGCTCACTTCACCACACACGCACTCCAACACTTCACGTTCTCTCTCTCTCTRTTGTCCATACTCTCTCCCTCTCTTCCAAAAACTCTCAAAGAAACTCTTTCAAATTCAATACACACTCAGAAACATATTCAATACACATTCAAATCAAGAGATCAAGGCATTCAAAGCAATCGTTCGAGGAATGTTTGATCACGCATTGTTGGTATAACCTATGAGGCCACAAAACTCATAGAAGCTTTCTCCTTCTTCTCTCCTCTTTAATTATTCTTTGATTTTGCTTGTTTTTATCACTTTGAATCATGTAATATTGACTAATAAATTATTAGACGTCAATTAACATGTAAATAAACCTCTTATTTTCTTTCTTTTCAATTCGAATTCAATATAATTGTCATTACTAACATTTTCTCTGATTTTCCTATGTAAATAGCGATTTGCGAGGCGATTTCAATTTCAATTTCAAATCTAATATCTTTTTGCCTTTTGTCTTATCTGATAACCGATACGAGGTAATCTCCTCTTCTTCCTCCTTATATTCTATCATGGTCTTGTATATATTGTCTTCAACCACCATTGATTTTGCTATAAAGACCTATAATTGCTTGTACGCCTAATAAGATATTATGACGACGGTTTAGGATACTTGAATCTTTACCTAATTCAAAGAGACAAACATTATAGTCTTATATGCATTAATCAAACAGCCTAGTGTAGAACCTGAAAATGTGTCTCCCAATGAGTAATCCGTGATGAAACATACCACGTCTCGCGTTTGTTTCGACGTCGGAAAGATGCTTTGAACTCACGAAAGTTGAAATACGTGAGGTCGTACTCGGAATTATGAGCAAAGGTCACTTACAGGCAAACATATTTTCCCTTAGTTTCTTAAAACAAGGTTTTCGAAGGTTTTCAAAGGTTTTCAAACGAGTTAAACTGGCGATTCTCGTGCTTTTTGTTTCCATCATGTGCGTCACATTTTTCTGAATCCGCCAATATTTCAAATTATTTTTCTGATTTTTATGATTTCATGAATTGCAATGTTTAAATAGCAGAAACGCAGAAATACGTGAATATTAGAAAATACTCGGAAATACGTGGAACCTTCTAGAAACATTCTAGAAATCTTGCTTGGAGAGCAAGGGTGTCTAGGTGCGTTGAATCAAGGGAAATCACGAATGAAATCGGAGGAATCAAAAGATTTCGAGGTTTTTTGGAAAATATCTACGCAACATCGAGCGTATATACGCAGGTATAGACCGTATATACGCTCAAAAGGAGCGTATACGCTCCTCAACACAGCGTATATACGCTCAGCTTATTGCAAAAATTTAGGAAAGCAAGCAGCGTATATACGCTCAGTATGAGCGTATATACGCTCTATGAGCGAATATACGCTCATCCTGAGCGTATATACGCAGGGTTTTGCCTGCCCGATTTCGCCTCGTGCCTATAACTACTCCTGCCTTGCTCAGTTCGAAGACACGACTTGAATACGCACATTCACGACTCAGACTTCACAATTTCACAAGATCAAGTCCAAAGACACATCAAAACACTCTCAAAACACTCAAACACATTCGATTTCATCAAGCATGATTCCTTCGAATCAACAAGCGAAATAAGGGATATAATCTGAGATTTACTCACCAAAAACTTTCTTTCACTCTTTTTCAATCCTTTGTCTCTTTTTAATTTGACTAACCAATTATTTTGAGTTTTTAATTCAATTAAAGCATGTAGAAACTCACTTGTTAATCGTTCATGTAATATGTGGTTTTTTATATTTTCATTGTTCCATTGTTTTTCTGGTTTTTATTATTATACTATTATTTATTGTAATACTAATCGTTTGTTTGTCTCAATTAGCAATTCAATGAAAGGCGTTTCCTTTGGGTTTTTATTCTAAACAATCGATTGTTTGCAGTGAACAGGTGAGGAGGACAATACATATATATTATGCCTTACTACCTTTGTTTTTCTCATGTCCGTTTGTATATATCTTTCACTCACACTTGTAATATTGCTTAAACAGAGCGGAAATTTAATCGTTGTCAATTAAAGTCAGATAATCATGGCAGCCGGTTTTCTAAGCACCTATTAACATTGACTAACAATCAAGTGACCGCTTATCATTGTAGAAGTTGGTTTGTTATATAGCACCACCTAGTAATCAATCACTTCAAGTCAATCAATAGCTCTTTGAATTCAAATGTTATGATTTATGGAACTACAATGAGACTGATAGGCGGCTACATGCGGGCGAATGGGTTACAATCTGATTCTACCATTCCCCGAACCCACGACTGTTACTTATGGACGTGGCCAGTAATTTGGCCATGTTCTCGCGCTGCGTCCAGTGAATAAACCTTTATAGCACGGAGTGGCGACCCTCATTCGACGACACCCCCACGCATTCACATGCGGATTCCATGCTCAACTCAGACACTGAAGCTGAGGATCAAACGCCCCCTTGCTAACGGCGGGCGGGCCATACATTTCTGGCGACTTCATCTGGGGTAAAACCATTGGTGAGTGGAACAGACTTGAAAGTCTCGTAGTTCCATATTATAATCAATTGATTTTGTTTTGACCCTTCGAATAGGTCATTGTCTAGGCACCTGTCTCATATGGGCATGTCTCAGTGCTCGAGATCACCTTTAAGGGGGGATTTATCTTGTGCATGTGTTAATGATCACAAAGTTAAGTACGATTATCCGGCCATGCCGATGCGTATGCACGTGTATAGAATGCGTTATATAAGGAGGTATCTCGTGCATATCACCATATTGTGGTGGTAATGGACCCAGCTCACTCTTAGGGCATGTACACTGTCAGACTTAACCAAGCCGACTTATGTTCACTTAGATCCTGACTTAGTGAAAAATTGGTTTCTTGTTCATAATGTATGTATAACTTGTGATCTTCATTCAGCTCCAACCTTAGCCACCAACTAACCCAGTCCCTTAATCTATGGTTCTGGTAACATGCAAGTTTGATCCATAGCAATCTAACATTAACAACAAAAGTACATAATAATAATAATCAGAGTTTAAGACATAATACAATATAACCCATTAAAAGCAATAACCAAGATTAAGAAATTTTCAAAATCCATAAAAAACATACTAGGTGTTACAATAAAAGCTAATGAATTGATTGAACAAACGAATCAGTAATTCAATCATCATCGACGTTAATCATCACCAAGACCTTGAAAAATTGATAGGTTACGAACTCAAATCTTCAATTTAAGACCTTAACGAACTAGGTTCGATCATTAGACTCAACCATAGAGTTTTGATTCAGGCTAGCCCATAATTTCAATGGCTCGTAGTCTAAGAGGTCCTTATTCTGAAATAGCCCATCTTAGGCTTATTTTCTCTGGATCTAGCACTTAATCAGATTATGGTCTAGCCCATTCAAGCCTACTTTCGCAGTTCAGCTTCTTAAGCTCCAGAACCTCAAAGACTGAGTTAGGTTATGTTCTTAAGTTTTACTGGGTATCTAAGTTTTAATTTCTGATTTCACAGATAGCAAAGACTGCAACTTGTCTCTGGGTCCAAGAGCAAGAAGTAGGTTCAAACACATCTACCTCCACAAAAAGGCCAATGTCTCTGACCTCCATCATCCACAAAAAAGCCTAATCCTATACCTCCTTGGCCGAACTGGAAAACATCAAACAACCACTACCATCAAAGCCTCATTGAGTCACCAAGGCGTGGGTCATCATCTGCGCGTAGCCTCTCTAATTGGTCACAGGGTCCAGTCCGTAGAATATGACCTTTCAATTTTTGTCCCTTGAGTCTATGTAGTCTCTTCCTAACAATAAGCCTGGACTTTCAATAAAATGATCAATCTTGGTTTTTGGCAATATCATTTCTAATTCTATGCAAGTCTCAACAGCTTCATTGCCACAATTGGTTTAATCTAATGCTGATTCAATTATTTAATTTGAAACAATGCCCCAGAGAGGCTTCTTTCACAGCTCCACAAAAATGACCCCTCCCTTCCATTCCCTTTGTCAATCAAAATCAAAATCCCTTGCAACCTTTTGAGCCACAAACACTATCAATTAGCCTATCTTTCTTCATCAACCCACATCTACCTAACCCTTTGGACCAAACGGTGCGTAGGAAAAGACACGTGCAAAAGAAAGAAAAAAAGAAAAAAAGGAATAAAATGGGCAAAAAGAAAAAGCAAAAATCAAAGTTCAATGACAAAGTTCACAATGCTAATCAATTTCAAAATCCAATCCAAAGTTCAAAGCCCAAAATCCAAAAAGCAAAATCTAAAAAGCACACTGCGCACCGTGGGTCCTGTCGTAATCATCAAAGCTTTTTCAACCCAAACCCACCTCACATTACAACCAACAAAATGCCCTCTCACACGAGGCATTCGTCAAAATCATTCACCAGAACTACGGTGGTCTGATTCCGTAAGGATACGTAGGAAGGCCTCTTCTCGAGGTTCGATCCGTGGGCATTACATTAGAAATTTCATTATGAGGCCTTTTGAGTGGCTTTGGACTTGCTAAGAATTCGATTATGGGTTTGCCAGTTTAGAACTGAACATAGACTCATGTATTGAACCAATAATCAATTAAGGCCAACCTCGTATCTAGCCACAATCTTTGACCCTAGTCACAAAATTTGACCCTTTTTATTTCGAACCATAGCTATTTTCTTTGGTCATCTCAAGGACTCCATTGACTCAATCCAAAGAAGTAAGCCACCTGACCGTTGGTTAGTACTCTTATGGTGGGATTACTCATCCGTTATCAATCATCCCCTTCCCTATGTTGACTCTAAGCCGTAATACCACGTTGTTCAAATGTCTCGCTGGGTGGCATCGTAGTGTCATCATGGTTTCCCAGTTAATGTTACTCAGTTGGGGCTGACTGGCTCCTCCCGCAGAAGCTCCTATCACGTGTTCAGTCTATTGCAGTCAATTGTAAATCCTGAGATATGTCACTTGAGGCGCTTGTTGTCATTTCCAATCAAGGAAAGTCACTTGTCCTCGCGAGAGGGTAATGTCAGTACCCGAAGATGTCTACCTATGCTGCCTAAGTCAGCTACTTTGCGAAATTGATCACTCTCAATTGGCACTTGTACTAAGATTAGACTCAGCCCATCGTCTTCCTTTAGAGGCCTCAGTCTAGAACCAGACCTATGACTAGACTCTCTCAAACGACACCTCGAAAAAGACCATGTTCTACGAACAGACGCTATGCACCAGAAAGTCCACTTAAATCAATCATATGTCCTAGAATACAGACACTACGACAAGTCAACTTTCGAAATCATGTCTAGGTAATCTAGAGCCATACGACAAGTCACTTCAAAATCATGTCTAGAATCAGACCTAGACAAGTCCACTTTCCCATATCATGTCTAGAATCAGACCTAGACAAGTCACTTTCAAATCATTGTCCAGAATCAGACCTATGACAAGTCATTCAATCATCGTCTAGAATTTAGACCCAATAGACAAGCCACTTTCAACGACAAGTGAGCAAATTCAGCACCTACGACAGACCTGCTCAAAAATCAAAGTCTAGAACCAGACTTAGACTAGACCCTTTCAAAATTCAAAATGACTCCAGTCCCCTTCCCCTTTTCAACAAACCCCCCACAAAATAATGCGGCAGTTTCCCCCCTTAAAAAAAGAAATAACCAAAAAACCTTAAATACAGACAACCCGTTCTCAATGACTCTCTTCAGATCATGTCTTAAAACGCAAGACATAGACAAGACCTTTAAATTCAAAAGACTCTTCTCAAACATGTCTAAAAAACCAGACCTAGACAAACCCTTTAATGACTCTCTCAGATCATGTCTTGAACCGCCCTAGACAAGACCCTTCAATGACTCTCTCAGATCATGTCTTGAACCAAGACCTAGACAAGACCCTATTCAACAATCAATGACTCCGCCCTGCTTTCAATATCAAAGGTCACCGTACGAAGTCAACATTGCATGCAAATTTCGTTAGACATAAAAACACGACCATGTTCTCCACCTATGGATAGTCCTTAATCCTGAATAGGCTATCGTTTTTTAAAAGTCATGCTCATCTCCTTCGAGATAAGCATGGGACGCACCTGCATTTCTCCCAGTCAGCTGAACGGGAGAAGACTGCTCAGGACTCAGACACATACAAGCACAACGACGCATGGGACACGGCTAGTAAAACTAACCTTCGTCTTTTGCAGGTCGCGAAAAAGGGTAACTCAGGGTCGCAGAACGTCTTGAGTTGCTTCCGTCCCGAAATCGAATACTTTGACTTTCGTCTTACGACTATCGGTCTCTTCAAGACTCATCAAATGGGGGCCTTTCTGTAGACACTCCTAAAATGTGTCTCCCCAAATGAAGTAATCTCGTGATGAAACATACCCGTTCGCGTTTGTTTCGACCGGAAAAGATGCTTTGAACTCACGAAAGTTGGAAATACTGAGGTCGTACTCGAATTATTGAGCAAAGGTCACTTCAAGGCAAACAGTATTTTCCCTTCGTTTTCTTAAAATCAAAGGTTTCGAAGGTTTCAAAAGGTTCTCAAACCGAGTTAAACTGGCGATCCGTCTCAGCGTGCATTTTTGATTGTATTCCATGAATGTGCGTCACATTTTTCTGAATCCGCCAATATCTTCAAAATATAAGTTTATGCCCATGAAGTTATGCTAGTGATTTTGATCGTACTAGAATGTGATTGAATTCCTTCGTCGTCCTCTCGGTAGCTCATTGCAACTTCTAAAAACTCCGTAATGTTTGCAAAATAAGCTCGAATCACTCCAATAAAATGAAGCAACCTAAAACTTACTCAAACACTAAACAACAACATTAGTAGCAAGAGGGCCTTAAGAAGGCAAAAACCATTCGATATAGCAGAGAAATGGGGAGGAAAACCATTATAATACAATACATCAAACTCCCCCAAGCCAAACTCTTGCTTTGTCCTCATGAGCAAGCTAACATAGAACCTCGATCTAAACATGTCACCATAAAAACAACATCTCCAAACATGCTCGCTGACCAGTTCTCAAAACAAAGTTCCAATAGTCAATGCCTATCCAAGAAACATAAATCATCCAAAACACAACTAGCCATCGAGTTGGAGAAGGTGAATGGAATCAAGGAGAACTACTCACTAGTGACACTCCTCCTTTTGTGGTGGTTAAATGAACCCTTCGCTCACCACCACCCTGTGCAAAAGTTGCACATGAACAACTTTTTTGGGCCTAAAATACTAAAGGCACCCTCCCATCTCACCAACACTCAATGTGTGAAGGGTTATCAATAGATCAGACTCTACAAGTCGAACTCGAAATTGCAAATACAAACTCAACAACCTTGGCAAGGTACTCAATCTACAAGACACACAAGGACACATGTTTATCAAGTGATCCTTTTAATAGCTTTGTAATGGGGCTAAGGTTGGGGTAGGATAATTTGGGATATGTGAGCTAAAAGGTTAACTCAAGGGAGCTACAAATCAATCAACACTAATAGCCAAGTATTAGCTAAGACAACTCCAAGCAAAACTCCAACTCGAATAACCCAAAATCACCAACCTCCAAGAACCGCAACTACATCGCATCAGTCATCTTTATTTTACAACAAACACAATGCAAAGGCATTATTTGACTAATGAAAAGTAAAATAAAACTTATTTTTGGATTTTTTGATTTTTGATTTTTTTTTTTGTTTTTTTTTATGAATGAATAACAACTAACTTTGCTTTGCACTATATCATAGAAACGATGACAATACTCAAGCTAAGGAACCAATGAAAATATCCACCCGAACTATGACCAATCACGAGCCTCCAATGAACCCCACACACACACATCACCCCCAATTGCTCCCCAAGCCAAACTTGGGTACTCGAAAAAAGCCGAAATAGGTTGTAATGTAGGTAATCCATGAATGAAGGAGTCAAGGCTCAAAATCGAAGGGATCAGGGATAATAATGTTTCTAAACACTGAAGCACGGAAATCCCGGTCCTAACAATGAAAGTCATCAGCTCAACATATGACCAAATAGCCAACTAGACAAGTAACTAAGGCCAAGACTAAGAGAATATGACAACACCAGGAATAGCACACAGAAAGAAATATGAATGATATCAATTAAGCTCAATTCCTCTAAGTTCAGTTTCTTCCTCGTTCAAAGATACATCACTGTCATATCAGCAAATTCGGTCAAGGAATCAAAAGCAAACATTAACAGTTCCCAGCGAGTCAAGGCATCCAACATATAAACACTTTTTCATAAGGGGCAACAGTCAAGATCTATTTAGTTTTCTAAGCTAACACTATGAAAGCAATCATTTTTTTTTGTTGCAATAACCCCCACTCCTAAAGAGTGTACAAACCTTGCACTATCCAGATAG
>SNQN01002033.1:0-39017 GCA_008642245.1 Bassia scoparia | reverse complement strand
GGGGGGCTGTTGTGCACTACTTCGCCCTTACCCTCGTCCCCTAATCCAGACCTTTGGTGCACTACCAGACATGGAGTCCTTCGCCTTGCTTTAAGCAATTATAGGTAAGGCTTAAAACGAGTTCTGCAGCTTCCCGAAAGAAGTGCGGTGGCGACTTCCTCTATTCGATTTCGAGTTTCTATGACCCTCAATGCCAAGCATAGTCACACTATGCAAAATAGCAAGAATTCAATTCTTTGCAATACGATGTTTCAATCGAGATTGTACCCCGCGGGGCAGAGGGATCGGACCCAGTCCGGCCCGGTGACGCCCCACGCATGTACAAAGTCTTTCCTCCAAACCTCYCATCTAAGCCAATGAAGATAGTGTGCTAGATCACATGGAAAAATAATCATTTTAAGGTTCAACGAATGTGTTGAAAGAGTCAAAGTCATCACATTCACAACTTCAAAAACAAAGTTTTTTGTTAGTACTAATTTTTAATTCAAGGTTTAAAACAAAGTTAGATTAGAGCCTATTATCAAAACTTCTCATCAACTAGGAACTTCTCTAAGAGGAGACATGTATAATGCAAATATACCCTCAAATAAACAAATCATTGATCATTTAAGCTCATAATTTTCGAAAAATTTGGGCAACACCTCCCCATAAAATGGATAAACCGGCAATTTTATGCCAAACTTTAAACCTGTAATCTTAACTCAACCAATATATCCATCAAAACAACCAACAAACGGCTAGCCACATCATAACAAATAACAACTGATTCACAAAATTCCACCAATTTTCCTCTCCCCCACACTTATCTCCAACATTGTCCTCAATGTTAAAAAGAAAAGAAGAYTAAAATAGTAAAAACAAATGAGATGAAAATAAAAGGGAATGAGTGAGGAAAAACACAACCTGGTGGGTGTATTTGCTGCCAAATCGCTTTAGCTAGATGTGGGGAACCTCATACTTGGAGCACACCTACTGCAATGGCTATGATTAGAGATAAAATTAGGTGTTTTAGTAAGCGTCAGAAGTAATGCATGATGAAATCATCCTTCAAAGTCGTAGTTCCTATGCAAGAGAAAGACATAGCTTGTCATAACTTTAAGGTGTTATGGGAAAAGGCCTGCAAAATTTGTCGAAATAGATGTTAGTGGTATTTTTCTAAGTAAAAATAAAGGAACAAAAATACTTAAAAATAAATAAGTAAACTTATTCTATCACTAGTGTAGACACCTAAAAATGTCTCCCCAAAAGAGTAATCAGTGATGAAACATACCGCGTCTCGCGATTGTTTCGACTTAGAAAAGATGCTTGAACTCACAAGAGGTGAAAATAGTAAGGTCATAACTCGGAACTATTGAGCAAGGACAATAAAGCACGCAAAAGAAAATATGTTTGCTTACATGTATTTTCTGTCTATTAGTTTTATTTTGTTTTTTAAAATAATGTTGATACTTAGTGATACTCCATAATTTCCACTTGTCATCACACGCCTTTCAGCTTAATGTGCTAGCAGCTACCAGTATTGTTTAGATTATTTCTTCTATTTTTCCTGATATTTTCTCTATGAGTTCTTATAGTGTTTTATACGTAGAAAATACAAAATGAAAATACAAAAACACAAAAATCACCCGGGAGAAAACGTGGAACCTATCGTAGAACACATCGTAGAAGCTCTGGCTCTTGGAGAGGCAGAGGTGTCTGTGCGTCCGAATCAACGGGCAAATCATGGAATAAAATCGGGAGGAAATCAACAGAATACGCGATGAATGATCGACCCGCGTATATAAGCGCAAGGTCCTACGTATTACGCTCGAAAGGCTGAGTATCACGCAGAGTCGTCGTATATGACGCTCGAGGCTGCGGTATATACGAGGAGCGTGATTACGATCCTCGGCATGGTTCATGAGCGGAGCCGGTTTTTTCCCCTCTTTTCCCGCTCCTCGCACGCTATAAAATACTGGGACCTTGCTTTCCGAAAGACACACACGTCGGTATTTCAATTTCGCCCGTCCGCTAACTTGGCGTATTCGTGACTTACACACCTCTCAATACCTCCTAGAAATACATGACGTTTTGAGTCGCGGTCTGAGCAGCGATCTGTTTCGAATTCCGAAACACGATAACAGGTTGTTACTTGCTGAATTACTCGACCTAAACACACTCGATTTCTCATCTTCAATCTAATTATAACTATTACGAGTTTCAATGCTAATTAACAAAAAAATAGAACTCGAACTATTAAATTATCATGTAATATGTAAGATAAGTTAACGTTTGTTACATTGTGTTTCAGTTCTTTTTTATTTCATATGTCATTATTATATCAGGCTTGTCAATACTAACGGAGTCTTGTCCGGTGGGTAGGTGGGGATAGTGAGCAGTCCAAGCGGAAGTTCATTGGCGTCCGTTTCATTACGAACGTTAACATTTGGTATTTGTTGTGCAGATTCGGTAAGAGTTGGTTGTGTATATATGTTAAGGTGATTCAATGAATGGGAAGGTGTATTTCGCTTTTCATTTCGTACATATTGTAATAAATTTTTTGCTAAATAAGGACCGGAGAGAGAGAGGGACCGGAAAATTTATGAATCAGCGTTTAAAAGTCATATGTAATGAGGAAGCGAAGCCGGTTTTTCAGGCCGAGCGTTAAGTTGATTAACGCAGTAATGGAGGTCACCAGATTTCTAGGTTAGGTAGTCTCTTTGGTATATAGGAGAATCCCATTTTTTAGTAATTATTAGGGTTAGTACGCTTCTAGAGGGAGTGCTAAAAAGGTAGGTTCATGTGCAGGTTCAATAAACCGTGGGATGAGGAGAATGCACATGAGACCGAAGAGAGGGGCAGGGGATCGTGCGAATTGGTTACAGAATCTGAATCCGTACCACTGTCCCCGAGAGCCGACGACTCGGTATTGAAGTGGACTGGGGGCACACGTGTTATTGGCACCAAGCGTTGGAGTCGGCGGTCCGTCAATAACCTTTATAGGGCACTGTTCTTGCGACGTCCCCTTACTGCGACAACACACCCCAAGCAGCTCACGGTCGGGTTCGCGTGGCTTCAAGCCCGACGCAGGGAGAGCACCGATGTATACCGAGAAGGGCGCCGGCCCGCTATACGCGGTGGGGTACGCCCGACGTCCTACAATCTAGCTGACCAAATAGAAAAGAAGAGAAAGAAGAGAAGAAATGAAGATAAATTAAGGAAAAGGGAAAAGAAAGGAGGATATGGAAAGAGTGTGGGTTGCGCTTCGAGAGGAGCACGCTTGTGTTTGTATGCTCGCTAGCTCGACGTCTCTCAAGCATGCTAATTTTCATAATGTGAAGCTTCGAGCTCAACATTTTCATAGTATAGACACATAAAAGTAGTTTTCTCCTGATCATCAGGAGCTACAAGTACCTGCACATAACCTGAATAGCCATCAAYAAAGCAATAAAAAGTATGACCAGKAAGACGTTCAACCATTTGATCAATAAACGATAAGGGAAAGTGGTCTTTTCGGGTCATTGAGTTAAGTTTTCTATAATCTACACAAACCCTCCAACCATTTTGAACTCGTGTGGGAACTAACTCTCCCTTATCATTTTCTACCACCGTCACCCCTGACTTCTTAGGAACTACTTGCAAAGGACTAACCCATAGGCTTTCTGATATAGGGTAGATCAKTCCTACTTCTAAAAGTTTGAGTACTTCTTTCTTCACAACTTCCATCATAGGTGGATTAAGACGTCTTTGCACTTGCCTCACAGGTTTTGCCCCCTCTTCTAGTGAAATTTTATGCATACACATGGAAGGGCTAATCCCTTTAATATCCGCAACTGTCCACCCTAAAGCTGTCTTATGTACTTCCAAAACTTTAATTAGTTTTTGCTCTTGAATCGAAGTAAGATTATTAGCTATTATTACTGGAAGAGTTTTATTCTCACCTAAAAAAAGCATACTTTAGGATGTCAGGTAATGGTTTCAATTCCACTTCAGGTGGTTGCACAACAGAAGGTAWTAACCTATTAGTACTAATAGGCAATTCCATAAATTGGTCTACATACCTTCCTCGCTTAACAGGAAGTGATTCTAGGGAAAAGAAAGTTTCTTTTACCTCATTTTCAATCATCTTAAAATCCTACAAGTCAGTAAAGCTTTCCTTTTCCATTGTAGTAAGAACAAATTCTAATTCATCCTCATTAGAAAGATACAACATTTGTTCAATGAGAGGATCAATAACATCCATCCTASAAACAGATTCACAATTAGAGGGATATCGTATAGCATCAAATATATTAAAACGAATAACTTCCCCATCAAACTCCATGGTTAAGACCCCACTATGGACATCAATCTTGGTTTTAGACGTTTTTAGGAATGGCCTACCTAGCAAAAGTGGCCCGACGTTATTTGAAGAGTCATCATAGCATATCCACAACCATAAATCAGCAAGACAACAATCATTCATTCCACTAAGACATCTATGCTCCTAGCCTATGTATTGAACGATTGCGTGACAAGTTGTATAATAACACGAGTTCTTTCATGGTCGTAATTAAGAGCATTAAAATAGACAAAGGCCTAACATTAATTGAAGCCTCTAATCTAGCATTGCATCTCTCATACCTCGTTGTTACCCTATTTTACAAGGAATAGTAAAAATACCAGATCCTTGCAGTTAGGAGGACTTTCCTTTGTAAGAACGCGAACACTTTTCACTAACATTTACCTTTTCATTCCATTCAACCTTCTCTTGTGAGTCGCATAATCTCAGAACACTTTGCTATTGTTGCACTTGCCTTCGAAGCATCGAGCAAAGGTATGTTCCTCAATTTTGTAAATACATCTACACTCTTTTCCCTTAGTCTTCGTTTCCTACTCTCTTGCGAAATTCAACCTCTTTTTGAGAAAGAACAGATGAAGTAGAAGAAGTTATTAGTAAGCCAAGAAAATCATGCTTATTGGAGGTTGTTCATCCCTTTAATGGATTCATTCCGTGCTCCTATTGTGATCTTGGTGGTCTCATTTATTTTGAAACTTGTTTCTCAAATTCGTTTCCACTTCTTAGATTATATGGCACTTGCTTGTTCTCACTTGGATCTTCCTCTATTTGGCTAAGAAATTTTGAAGAGTTTTGAACTTCAAGCTCTCTATCGTGCTTGCAATTAAGACTTCGTCTCTAAGTTCTTCACTCACTTTCTGTTCTTGTTGAAATTGTAATGTGCTCAGAGCCATTATTTACAATTCCTTAAGACATGCCCCCTGCTTGCGGGTTGTTAGCCTTGTTGAATTTGTGTGTCTTTAGGTGAAAAATTAGGTGGGGTTGAGCGAACCATAGGCATGAAATCCTTGGGGTTGTTGGAGTTAGTGGTCTTGAAATTAAAGTTTGTGGTTTGCGTAGTTGTTATTTCCATACCTCAGATTCGATGATCTCTTTCATCCGGATTGTATGTGGAAAATATCATAAAGCGTCGTCTGTTGCCC
The DNA here is from genome assembly GCA_008642245.1 of Bassia scoparia. Classification (NCBI taxonomy): domain Eukaryota; kingdom Viridiplantae; phylum Streptophyta; class Magnoliopsida; order Caryophyllales; family Amaranthaceae; genus Bassia; species Bassia scoparia. Next base: position 33,557 of record SNQN01002033.1, on the reverse strand, counting down.
TTGACATCACGTATAGCTTGACCTTGTTTTCATCTTGCAAAATGGGAACAATATCAGTAAGGTTAGTCTAGCCATGCAAATGCACAAACTTTCTCTTGACCTTTTCCAATAGAGTTGTTGCTCTACGTTAAGGATGTAAATTAGCCACTTGTTTTTCAAATTAAAAATTTTTAAACTTCCTGGCATGATGTAATGAAGAAAGACTGTGTAGCTCTGTCACTGATATTGTGATTAGCCGCATGTTGCAATAACTTCTTTGTTCAGCCGGAGTTTATAATAGTGCACGCCACTTGCAGCATCACCCAAATTTCATCCCATATGGTGAGCCTTCATAAAAGTATTGCATAAGTAGTTGCTCACTAATTCGATGATATATGGCAGCAATTACACAACTTCTTGAACGCTCCATACTCATGTAAGTTTCAGTTTTCGTTGTCGTAATCTCGCATATATCCTCTATATAGTTGCAGCTCGAGAGCATGAAAGTATCTCTTCAAGAATGATGTGGTAAGTATCCACTTAGTGATGATTGAGCTGGTAATATATAACCACTCCCGATCGGTCAATGCAAAGGAATGCTTCTTTTCAGTTTATCAATTGAAATCCTGGTGGTTCATTCCCGAACATGCGCATGTGAAACTCCTTCAAGACTTGTGTAGGTCAGTCATATATGACGACCAAAGTGAGTAGTTGTTCGGAAAACCACTAAAGTATGCAATACTCGGATAACCAGGTTTGACTCACATTCGGGACTCATATTCTGGTCATAAGTAATGCATAGAAGGTTAGATTAAATCTTGGAGCTACTATCTCTCAACGTACGTGCTGGATTAATCTTCGAAATTCCTCCCACTTTCTTCCTCTATGAAGAACTATTCACTAAAGCTAATGAATCTAGCAGGCTTTTCCAATAACTGAGCTCTAGTCTGTTCGTCACCGGAAATGAGTGTAAGGATCAATAATGAGTCCTAGTTCCTTGTAGCAAATTCGCAACCTTGGTGCTTAAGTTTGCTGACTAACATGCACAAAACAAGGAACTAGATGACAAGTAATAATAAGTAGTATAAACACACAAATAACTATTAATTAAATATAAATAATAATATAATATATATAATAATAAATTAATATAATATATAATAATAATATAATATAATATAATATAATATAATATAATATAAAATATATAATATAATGATATATAAATATAATATAATAATAATATAATATATATAATAATATAATATAATATAATATAATATAAAATAATAAAATAATATAATATATATATAATATAATATAATAAATATAATATAATATTAATATAATATAATATAATATAATATAATAATATATATATATATATAATATAATATAATATATAATAATATAAGTATAAATATAATATAATATAAATAACTATAATAGTAAGTATAATATAATAATATAAATAATATAATATAATAGAGATATAATATAATATATAGTAGATATATATAGTAGTATAGTATAGTATACTATATAATATATATAATAGTTAATATATATAGTATAGATAAAGTATGTATAATATATAATATAATATAATATAATATTAATATAATATTAATATATAATATAATATAATATAATATAATAAATATAATATAATATAATATAATAAATATAATATATAATATATATATAATATAATATAATATAATATAATATAATATAATATATAATATTAAATAATATAATATATAATAATAATAATATATTAATTATAATATAATAATATATATAATATAATATATAATATAATATAATATATATATATAATATAATATAAATAATAAATATAATATATAATATAATATATATAATATTAAGATAATATAATATAATATGTAATATAATATATAATATATATAATATATAATACTTATAAAATAATAAATATAATATAATATAATATAATAATAATATAATAAATTATAAATAAAAAATATAATATAAATAACTATAATATAATATAATATAATAAATATAATATAATATAATATAATTATAAATACATATATAATTATAATATACTATAATATATAATTATAAAAATAAATATAATATATAATATAATAATATAATATAAAGATAATAAATATCTAAACTATATAGCTAAAACAGAATGACTTGATGCAATGATACACAATCATCCTACTTCAAGCTCATATCTCACTAATGATGTTAGCAACTCATTAATTTGTTTTTTTAAAAAATAAATTTCAAAATCTATATTAAAAAATTAAATCAAATAAACTATTAAATTTTAATTTTAATTTAAATACATTAAAAATTGACCTAATCAAATTTCAGGCAACAAACTGGATAAGATAATAATAAACTATTAAATARTAATTGTTTGGATATAATAAACTATTTAAAATTTTAAAATCGATATATACAAAATAGATAAGAAATCCTATATAAGCTAATAATCCAATTTCAAGCAATTAACAAACTAAACAAGATAATTGCATAGAGCGACCCATCAAAAATAATTGCATAGAGGGAAATACGTTTATGGAAGCAACCCCGTCATGAAACTTAAGAAAATAAATTTTTTAAAAAAACTTTTTAAATCCAAATTTAAATTAAAACACTGTCACTTAATTAGAAAATTATAAATTAGTTAAAATCTTTATCAACTTTTACCTATCATTATCATTATTATAATAAATTTTTAACGAAATTTAATTATAGAATAATCTTAGAAAATAAATTTAATAAAACCGTGCATCGCACGGGGACTATATTGGTATGTAATACAGAGTAGATAGATTTACAACTAATTTTCTGAACTCAGCGATGCCCCAAATTATCAGGTTAAATCTGAAATTTTCAATAATAATTCTGTATTTTAGGTTTTATACTAGATTTAGCCCCGTGCAATGCACGGTTTTGACAGAAGAAATTTGATTAAACTAAATTTTTCTTAGAATATAATAAAAAACAATTATGGCSTACATAGTAGAAATAAGAAAAAGTAATAATTAAAATGATAGATAGAAAATTGGACATTTGATATGTTGATGAACTATTTAATTTTGCTCATTTAATAAAATATGAATTGCTAAAATCTTGAAAAAAATGAATACAGTACTCCATATTAAAAAAGTTTTAATTTTAAAAATCTTAGAAAATAATATCAAATGTAGTTTTAGAGGGATATTCTACTTAAGAATTTGACATGTGATATTGACAAATTTTTAGATTAATCTCATGCGCACGATTTTTACAAATAATATTTTTATTTGTTAAAATTTTGTTAGAAGATGATTAAATTGAAAAATCAATTATATATACTAAGCAAAAACAGAAGTGCACATGGCGCGTCTGGTTAAAATTTTCCCTCCAAAATTATTTCCTTATTATTTTATTTTTTCTGTAATTATTTATATAAATATTATTAAATTATAGTATAAATAATAATAATATCTTTACATTCCAGAAGATTCTTTATCAAAAGAAAATCTATTTATTTTAAGCAAAATTTAAACAAAGACATACTTTTATAATACATAATATTATTATCCGTACTAATCATACAATATTATTGCAATAAATTTTATAAAACACAATGATAACCGTAAATCAATTTTATACGAAAGATTTACTAAATTCAAACATCGTGATATACTAATTTTAATTTAATTATTGATGGAAATTTAAAGATTTCACTACTAATGATAGTATCGAATTCCTTTATAACATGAATTAGTCCTATGAGGGGATACAAAATTACCCTACAAATATTTATAATTATTTGAACCTTTTTCTTTTTTATTTCTTTTTTTTTTGTAAAATTACTTATATAATAGAATTAATCCAATTCTAATAATAATAATAATGTTTTACTTAATTCTAGAAGTTTAACTTATCATATATATTATAATTATTCCTTATTTATTTATTTTTTTGTAAATTATTTATATAAATATTATTAAATCTATTAGCTAATAAATAATAAATAATATCTTTACTTAAATCCAGAGATTCTTCTTATCAAAACGAAATCTATTTATTTTAAGCAAAATTTAGACAAAGACATATCTTTTATAATATCATATATTATTACTCTACTATACAATACAATATTGTTGCAATAAATTTTATAAAACACATATGATAATCGTAAATCAATTTTATCAGAAAGATTGAATCTAAATTCTAAACACGTGATTATACTCATCTTATATATTGAATTATTGATGGAAATTTAAAAGATTTTCACTTAATGAATAGTACACATTCTTTTATAACATGAATTTAGTCAAATGACGAGAGTAAACTACCCCTACACATATTTATAATTATTGAACCTTTTTTCTTTTTTATTCTTTTTTTTTGTAAAATCTTTATAACATATGAATTAATCCAATCTAATAATAATAATAATGTCTTTACTTAATTCTAGAAGTTTCTACTTATCATATATAATTTTAATTATATTTTACAAAATTGCAATATCAATTCAATCTAATATACGGAGTAACACATTAAACGAAATCTTTTATTTTAAGCAAAATTAAAGTCATATATTTATTATCATAATATTATTATTCCGTACTATACAATACAATATTATCATAATAAATTTATAAAACACAATTGTAAATTGATTCAGACCCATGCATGCATGCATGGGGTCTTGACTATATTATCATGCACGGGTCCTGGACCTAGATCCGTGCAATAACATAATATTAGTCGTGTATAACAAATTTATAATATATTGTATAACATAATAATATAAAACAAAATCTTTTTAGTTCTATCTTGACAAATATTAAATTACAAATTTATTTTACTCTTTTTAGAGTTTTAATTAATAAATTTAGTAACTACCGTGCATCGCAGGGCCGCTAAACTAAACTCATATACTAAAGCAGAAACTAAAAGTGCCACATGCGTTCGGGTTAAAATTTTCCCTCCAAACTTATTTTATTTTTTATTTATTTTTTTGTTAAACTTATTTATATATATTAATTAAATCGATTAGCTAATAATAATACGGAAATAATAAATCTTACTTAATTCTACAAGATTCTTCCTTATCAATATATAATTTATAACTATTTATAAATTGTAATATCAATCAATCACACATTAAACGAAATTATTTATTTTAAGCTAAATTTAGACAAAGAAATATCTTTTATATCATAATATTATTACTCTGTGTATGTACTATACAATATAATTATTGTAATAAATTTTATGAAACACATATGACTCGCAAATCAATTTATTACAATAAGATTAAATTTGAATTCTAAAATATTTGATTATACCATACTTATATTTGATGAATCTTACTACTAATGAATAGTACTAAATTCCCTTATTACATGAATTTAGTCAAATGACGGATTACAAAAGTACACACTACACATTTTTAATTGACTTTTTTTCCGTTTTTTTGTCAAATTACTTATATAAAATTTTAATTAAATTTAAACATCTAGAAATTAATATATATATATATATATATATAATATATATATATGTAATATCTTTACTTAATTCTAGAAGTTTCTTCTTATCAATATATAATTTATAATTTTTTTTAAAATTGCAATATTAAAAATATAATAAAAACACATTAATGAAATTCTTTATTTTAAGCAAAATCTTGACAAAGTCATATTATATCATAATAATTAATATTATTATTCCGTACTAACAATACAATATTATCATAATAAATTTTATAAAACACAATAGTAAAATTTTTCGATAAGGTTGAATCAAAAAAAAATGATTATACTCATTCTTATATATTGATGGATTTGATGGGAATTAGAAGATTTTCACTACCAATGAATAGTACAAATTCCTTGATAACATAAATTTTGTCGAATGGCGGAGTACAAAAGTTCCCTACACATATTTAATTTAATTTTATATCATAACTTTAGAGATCTATCTTGTGAATAAATTTAGTAAATAGCATATATGTCTTGCACGGGTTCTAGACTATATCTTATGCAATACAAATTTTCTTGACAAATATTAAATTACAATTTATTTTACACTTTTAGAGTTTAAATGAATAAATTTCGTAGATACGTGCATCGCACGGGCCTAAACTAGTAATATAATTAAATATACGCGCAATTTCCCCGGCAACGGCGCAAAATTTGATAGGCGTGTCGTGCACCAACAAAATAAACCTAACTATGACCTCCTAAAATGTAGTAGGGTAAGCTAGGTTCGATCCCACAGAGAATTGGTTTATCAAATTATTTCTATGTTAGTTAGAACCCTGCTTTTAAAATATGTGAATAGACTAACTGAAATACTAATAACTATCTAGAATTAAAATACGAAGTGAAGTAAAATATTAAATTTAGATTAAGGAAATCAATGATAATAAATAGGGATCGGGAGTTATATACTAGTATTGAATATTAGTTGATCATTGAATTAAAAAAAAATCATGCATATGTTTTGGCGTTAACTCTTGAACACAAACTTGTATTCAAAACTTCCCTTAATCTATACTAATATACTAAAGCAATCCCCACTAACCAAAATTTTCCCTCCCAAACTTCTTAATTTTTTTTACATTGCATTTATTTCTTGAGCAATTTCCTAGATACACTCATTTCATTGTTGACATTTTCTAATCATATTGTGCAAATAATTTTTTAAGTCCATATTTTTAAAACTAAAAAATTAAATTAATTTGATTTGTTTATCATTTTCAAATTTTAATTAATAGTTTTGTTAGGCGATAAGACCCCGTTCTTTTAGGCTGAAGTAAACTAAACTAAATTGAAGTGAATTGAAGTTAGATGAAGTCAACTAAAATTAGTTAAATTGAAGTAGGTTGAACTCAGTTGAATTAAACTGAATTGAGCTTGAGTAAGCTGAACTGAGTTGAAGTGTCTATAATAGAAGTGAGTTGAACGGAATTGAAGTTAGATGAAGGGAGCTGAATTAAAGAAATTGACTGAAWWGATGTATCTTAAAATTAAGCATAAAAGAATAGGGTCTAACTCATATTGTATTTCTTAATTACAATTACTTAAATTGAAAATCCGAGCATTTGCTCGGTTATTATCTAGTTGCAAATAAACCAAACAAGCTCTTGGAATTATTGTCCAACTAACTAATAATCTAGAACAAGCTCTCTAGACTCGATTAATTAAAAGCATTAATAACTAGGAAGTAATTAACTTAAGCCACAATCTCACAAGTTCGGATTGTGCAACTTAAAGAGTTGATAATCTTAGGTATTTAACCAATTTCAGTCACCAATTAGACACCTAATCTCTACTAGTGGAATTAACAGGGACTATTACGTATCACAAGTTAAATCCTAGCAATTAAACTAATCAATTAAACTATAGATGYCCAGTCTAGAGTACAATTAAACTAGTTCTGAATATATTAATACTGACTATCAATCCAACCAAAATATAAGCATAAACAATAAAATTCCAAAATTCATAACTTTCACATTCTCACAATTCAATAATCCAATACATAATATATCTCCCTACCCTAAACTAATTTAGCTTGACATATTTTTAATAGAATAAACGATAACAAGCATCAAAATTCTCATACTTAATGAATTTGAGTAATCAATTGAAAAGAATAATCTTTGGGAGTACAATTAATGAATAAACTAATTGAATTATAACAATAAGCTGAATTAGCAACTAAATTCTATAAAACTGATTAAAGAATAATAAGAACATCCAATTCAATCAACTATAATATACGAATAAGAGTACCAAAGTCGAACGGAATTGAGGAACGAAGAAGCTAAGATAAACTATGGAGGTCCGAGAGCCGTTGTTCTGCTGCTAGTGGCTGCTGGCGTGCTTGCCGCTTCTGGTCGCTGCTATTGTCGTACGACGCTGCTGTTCTATTTGCTCCACGCTGCTCTTCAATCCCCTCTCCGTTCTTTCGTGAGTTAGGAATCCGAAAAATAAGAACCGTAAAACAAAACTACCCCCTAACTTTCCCCTTACTACTTGATTCATGGGCCTTTCACTAATGATTTTCCTAATGCATATGGCCCAGTTTTATTTTCTACTTGAACAATTAAACAATAGCCGATCTTGTACTCCGTATTTTCGGGCCACTTCTTATTCCGAGCAAATTTCATATTAAAATTACCTTCCTACAAATAAAAATATAACATTGTAGTAAATTGTGTCTCGGTATAAAAACAATCAAAATAAGAAAGGATAATATCAAAAGTGTGTATAAATTAGGAGAATAAAATAATAAAATAATAAAATAATATAKTTTTATGCACATATCAAGTTCCCAGCTTCACATCTTCGCAGTTTTTCAAATCTTCGCCAACTCTTTAGTTGACTTCGCACTTCAGGTACTGTTCGCACCTTTTCTTTCTTCGCACTTATTCATTATTCTTTTTTAGCAAAGTAATAATGAGCGACGCAAGTTCTACAAACTCTTCGCCCAATAAGAATAGAGTTGGGGGCTTGGAAGAGCCTAGTCCACCTTCGCTTAGCTCAAATATAACTGCATACTCCTCTACCCTTGATTTTTTGTTCTCGCYCTCAATAGATCCTCGTCCCATCCTTGACACTCTGTGTGTTCATGTCAGSATTCCTCGCGTTAAGTCCACCGCTCGTAGGAAACTTGAAAATCAATTTTGGGAAGAGGACCAAGAACCCAGTACTTCTGGACTCGAGCCTGTACGCGTCGAGGATGGGAGCACTGATGAGGATGATRTGAGTGCTTGCATAGACGCTGCCATGGCCATGGGTAGCGACAAGGAAGTAGATTTTGATCAGGCTCCCCTCGTTTGGCTGTCAAAAAATAAACCACCCGTCGAGGAGGAATCTAGGGACGAAGACAAGGACAAGGACAGTCCTTCCTCGACCATTGTGCAAAAAGCTTGGAGGGTCGCACTTCAACAGTTCCATCATATCTATGCTCCTCATATTGGCTTCGTCTCGCCTGAAGTTAAAGAGAGGTTCGTGATCCCTGCTGAGGGAACTACGATCACCCAGACAACCGAGAACACCTTTGCAGTTTACAAAGCGGTGGTGGACTTGGGCCTTCGCTTCCCCTTGAACTCATTTATAATAAACTTGATGAAAGCCTATGGCATAGGCATCGCACAATTGATACCGCAGTCTTGGTGTCACATCCTTGGATACATGGCCACTTGTAAAGTGAAGAACTGGCCATGTCTYACTYGGGCCTTCCTTCGCATGCATCTGATCTCCAAGAACAGCGGATGCCAGGCTGGTTGGTTCCAGCTCTCGCTGAAGGAGAAYTATATGGCCTCCTTGGACAATCCCAATAAAGTGTACAATTGGAAGAATGACTTCTTCCTTATGCACACTGATGACACCCCCCTCGCCAAAATCCTCTCCGCTTGGACAACATTTCAAAAGTCATACAAGGAGAGTGAGCTGGGTGCATGGAATCCTAACATAGTGAAGCAGTTAGAGTACTTCAAGACTACGGAGTACACATATAGGGCCCTAGGTCACAAAACCAAGGTTCCTAAAAACTAACTCCCCCCACTTGAATGCTTCTGCAATCAGGACTTTATGCGAGCCTTTAGCGTCGCAGGTGGTCGCAGAATAGATCGAGAGTTAAGAGGTAGAATTTCAAGTTCCTTTACATTTTTATTGTTTGAATTTTATCTAACCAAGTGCTCCTTCTCGTAGATTCTGCTCGTGCTAGACTCCCAGATCGCTTGAGTAGAGCCATGTCGAGTGAGAATTATCAAGCCTTCGCATCTCAGTGGAGGTTAAAAATTCTTGGCAAGAAGAACGCCATTCATCGGGTAAGTTCCTTCACTCTCACTTTTAACTTTTGATCCTCGCATGAAAATTTTCTCAAATGCAAAGGAAGTAAGATCGCATCTCGCATGAACATTGCTCAAATGCGAGGTGCGAGTCGATTTATTTTTTGATATTTGCGATGAGTCTCACTTAGAATTTTTTCAATTTGCAGAAGCTTGAGAAGCCTTTCGATATCCTAAAGGCTGCGAAGGCCTCAACTCCAAAGAAGGACAAGCCTTCTAAATCTACTCCCAAGGCAGATGATAAGAAGAAGTCTTGTCCCTACCATGTGGAGAAGAGAGCACACACCTCGCAGGGCAAGGATAAAGAGAAGGCAAAACACTCTTCGCGCAACGAGGTGAAAAAGATATCCAAGCACTCCTCGTGCAGCGAGGAAAAGAGACCTGAATAAAACCCCCTTCGCAATCGYACGGGAAATCCACCACACCTAGGGAGCCTGCGAAACCTGGAGTGAAAATACACGAGCCCAAGGCTGACGAGGGCCGTAAGAGATCCGCCGATGTAATCAACAAAGGAAAGAAGGTCGAAGTGGCTGCTGACAAGCCAAGCGACCAATGCGAACTCCTCCTTCACTCGCACTTTTAAATTTTGATCCTCGCATGAAAATTTTCTCAAATGCAAAGGAAGTAAGCTTGCATCTCGCATGAACATTGCTCAAATGCGAGGTGCGAGTCGATTTATTTTTTGATATCTACGATGAGTCTCACTTGGAATTTTTTCATTTTGCAGAAGCTTGAGAAGCTTTCRGATATCCTAAAGGCTGTTAAGGCCTCAACTCCAAAGAAGGACAAACCTTCTAAATCTGCACCCAAGGCAGATGATAAGAAGAAGTCTTGTCCCTACCTTGTGGAGAAGAGAACACACACCTCGCAGGGCGAGGATAAAGAGAAGACAAAACACTCCTCGCGCAGCGAGGAGAAAAAGAGATCCAAACACTTCTCGCGCAACGGGGAGAAGAGACCAGAAAATAAAACCCCTTCGCAATATGAGGGGAAATCCACCACACCTAGGGAGCCTGCGAAACTTGGAGTGAAAATAAACAAGCCCAAGGTTAACGAGGACCGTAAGAGATCCGCCGATGTAATCGGCAAAGGCAAGAAGGTCGAAGTGGCTGCTGACAAGCCCAAGCGACCAAGGCCAACTCCTTCACCAAAGGGAGACTCCTCGCACTTGGCCCATGTGGGCGAGAAGAGGCAACCCTCGCCTTRGCTGGCTGKGCCGGAGGCAAAAAGGCACCAAGCCATAGGTACATCTAGTATTCCCTGCAGTTCAATTTCAGGTCCAAACTCTCATCCCACTGAGGTTCGCATCTTCAATATGTATGGGTTGGATCCTGCATTATTTAGGCAGCGAACCTCTAGTGGGTCGCAGTCCTCGGAGGTGACTTATGAAAGGAGATCAAAGACTTCGCATGATTCTCCTCTTTCATTCCCTCGCCACCTAGATCCACATGGTTGGCCTGACTCAGATACTGTTCCCTTTGTGCCAGGTATTACAGATGATGACTCWCCTTTCTGCGAAGAGACTTTCGTGGACTTGGTTGCGACTAGCGAGATCACCAAGCTCGCCCAAGACAAATCTTCAAGAAGCCCTTAAATTCTTTCCTCCAGAATTCACCTATGTGGAGGGCCTTGACAAAATTAACTTCGAGGAGCTGCTGGCTGACCCAACTATCGAGCCCCCACTGATTTCCTCTCCCCTTGCCAGGCTAGAGAAGCAGATACACCCATCGCTTCGCGTCGACGAGAACTTTGTCCAAGGCTTGGACAAATTTGTTGCGAAGAAACACCCTTCACTAGTCTCTACTCTATCTGCTGACGATCTGGAGGATGCCAAGTGGCTGGAGGTGGATGATGTCGACCGCTATTCTTCTCGCAAATTCAGTGCTGACAAGAAGAAGAAAATAGTAAGCGACATGGTCCACTGTGCGAGCAAGGAGTACAAGGACAGCCTTGCAGGCTATGCAATTGTTTCTTGTGTGTGAGCAATGAGTCGGCTCGCAGATGTAAGTTTCCTTTCCTCATTTTCATTTTATTTTTCTCAAAGTATCTTCCCTCGCACCTTTCCATTTTTATCAAGTCTGACATCCCTTTGCTTCATTTTCTTCAAGTGATGGTGCGAGTGGATGGCATTGCGAAGGCGATGCGAAGGGCCAACAAAGAGGCCAAACACAAGGAGTTGTTGTACCAAGAGTCTCTTGAGTACCTCCAGCAACAAACCCTCACTGTGAAGGTGGATGATGCGGAGGCAACTTACTCTCTTGGCCACAGCTTGAATGCGGTCAAAGTTGCCTATCGTAGGTCATTAGAGGGTTACCACTCTTTACTCCAAAAGCACAACCTCCTGGCCAAGCATGTGGTCGAGTCTGCTGAGAACGAGGAGGAGTGAGTCTGGCAAGCCGTCGCTGAGAAAGCTGAGGTTGAAGTTGCTGCGAGGCTTGCTGCTGCGATGCCCAAAGTTGAGGAAGAGGCGAAGGCAAAGGTAGAAGAAAATGTTCAAGATGAATTGGCCAACCTTCGCTTCATTGTTGAGGAACAAGATAAAGAGCTCGCAGAGTTGAAGAAGAATCAAAAAAATCAAGTTCGCAGAAGCAAAGAACTTAGGAATTGAGGAAATGCGAACATCGATGGAGGAGGCTTGGCATCTCTTTCCTGCGAAGAAGACTTATCCTTTTCGTTGCTTCGAGGAAAGATTGGACTACATTGAGACTGTCAGCATCATCCAAAAGATGCCTGACACCAAGGAAGAGCCAAGGTCTCCACTACCAGCGAAGGACTTCAAATACATCTACYTCGACACTGAGCATCCGACGGATTTAGAGCCTTCATCTGGTTTTTCTTCCTCTAATGATGAGGGCAAGCCTCGCAAGGTAAGCAGCAGCGGCGAGGAGGAAGGTGGAGATGAGGATGGCGAAGGCAATGTCGATGATGCCAAAGATGGCGACGAGCAAGACAATGACGAGCTCATCGACATTGAGAACGTCAATGATGCGAACGCCGATGTTTGCATTCGCTGAAGATCCCTTCTCCTCGCATCTCAATTGTCTAGCTTAGCGATGTACAACTTTATAACAATTTTTGTACAGGTACCAAACTTCGCACATTTTTGCTAATCAAGATGACATGTAATTCTAACTTTCCAATCTAATAGAAGTCTTCTTGCCATCCATCATATATTTTAAGTTTATTGTCTCGCTTTTTATCTTCGCACTTTTGTTGTCTCGCCTTTTATCTTCGCACTTTCTTTCTTAGGTACACTTGCCCCTGTAGTCCATGTGTCCCCCTTTGGTCGCATGGGCTACACACTTTCCTGTGACCTAGCTCAAATATACAGGTGCGAGCAGAATTTCCCTTAAGTAGCGAGAACTCTTTCTTGTGCGAAATGTCCAAGTTTATAGATTCCAATAATTGATTGACTTGGGACCTAGAAGTGGTGACAAGTCAATCAATCATACTGATTYCCCTTAAACTTGGAGATTGAGTCAAGGAAGTCGTAGGTTTCATGTGCTAGTCTCAACGATGATGTATCATGTGAACCTCATTCGATTGTTTTTACAAAACGATGAGCTCGCCTTTCGCAAGTTGCTTAGGTATGCTGCGATATGCGATCCTTATTGAACGTTTACAAAACAGTAGCTCGCCACTCGCAGCTTGCCCTTAAATGCAGAGATGTGCGAGCCAGATTTGAACGTTTTTACAAAACGGTGAGTTGCCACTCGCAACTTGCCCTTGAATGCAGAGATGTGCGAACCAGATTTGAACGTTTTTACAAAACGATGAGCTCGCCACTCGCAGCTTGCCCTTGAATGCAGAGATGTGCGAGCCAGATTTGAACGTTTTTACAAAACAGTGAACTCGCGACTTGCAGCTAGCCCTTGAATGTAGAGATGTGCGAACTAGATTTAAACGTTTTTTACAAAACAGTGAGCTCGCCACTTGCAGTAGTCACTTCAGGAAATAGGCAAAGCGATGGGTACTTTTCCCATGTCTTCTTGATAGGTTGAAGCCTTATACTTGTATAATTTCTTTATGTATCATAGGTCATTTGCCCTAGTATGTTGCGTGGTACGAGTCTGTATCCATTGTGTTTACAAAACAGTGAGCTCGCACCTCGCACATTGTTAATTTATAATGCGAATCAGCTTTGGTAGATTGTACAAAACGGTGAGTTTGCATCTCGCAAATTGGTTGGGTCATTTTCCCTTCGCACGTTATCCAGGGCCATTTGCCCTTCACTTTATATCCAGGGTCATTTGCCCTTCGCATATTAAGGGATGTTTGCCCTTCGCATATCCAGGGACGTTTTCCCTTTGCACATCCAAGGACGTTTGCCCTTGGCATATCCAGGGTCATTTTCCCTTCGCATATCCAGGGACGTTTGCCCTTCGCAGTTTTGCCTTTCTGATATTTTGTCAAGTCTTAAACTTCTAAACATACAACTTGTTAAAAATTTGTCAAGTTTTTAGGTTAATTTTGACAAGCAAATTATCAGTTTTATCTCATTTTGAGTTAGTCCATGAGTGTAAGTTTTCGCTTTGAATTTCACTCTATGTCCATGGAGGGGAGTTGCCCCTGAAAGATAAAATGAAATAGAAGTTCAAAGTATTCAAGGATTTCATTCAATCTTGATACTTCAAAATTTACAAGTTTTGGGCGCCTTCAGGTAGACTCAAACTTGATAATGCGAGTGCACACTTGGCAACTCGACTTAGAATGAGCGCCTTTAGGTCGACTCATCAATGTTTGCTTAAGCATAGAATTTTCTGAGGTTGTCGGCGTTTGATAAGTGCCAAAAATGGTCACATTTAGGCACTTATTTCTTCCTTATTTTGGCCAATATGTGTGTTTTCGATATCATTTCACTAACCTTTTGGTTAGATTTCCACTTTGTTTAGTTTTGCAAAGCTTTGTTGGTTTTTAGTGGTTTTTATAGGTTTTTCACCAGTTTTCTCTTCTTTTCTATCTTTGTACACTCAATTTCAAGCTTTGTGAGTGATTTACAAGATGCCTAGATATGCACATGTTGGTTTTAGGCCTTCCTACTTGTTGGTTTGGTTGTGGTTGCTTAAGTTGAGCCTTCAGGCACTTGAACATTTGCTCTAACACTTTCTTCGAGCCATATCTTTTTGTATTATTTGAATTTTCAGGTGAGACTTTTTGCATTGGAAAGTAGACTTCGAGAGCTTTCCAACGGTATCTTACAAGATGCAATCCAATCACCGAGCAAGAAGTTA
This sequence comes from Bassia scoparia, assembly GCA_008642245.1. NCBI lineage: Eukaryota > Viridiplantae > Streptophyta > Magnoliopsida > Caryophyllales > Amaranthaceae > Bassia > Bassia scoparia. The sequence continues at coordinate 18,476 of SNQN01002033.1, read as the reverse complement.
TGGTCGTTCGAATTTGAGTAGTTCAACCAATGTACAACCCGCGCATCGAGGAGTGGCCCGAGCGTGCATGGCACGCGCCTACAGGGTGCCCCATTCTTCCAAAGAGGTTTTTGAGCGTCCACGCCTCTGCCCGCACATGGGGGGGTCCGTCTGCGCCTCTACATGCGCCTGCAAGGTTACCCCATTTTTCCAGAAGGTTTTCCGAGCGTCCGCGCGTCCCAAYTCCGTRCGCGTGTCTGCACGCGCCTCCCTAGCCTATATGCGCGTCCGCTRGCGCCTCCTTGCCCCCACCTGCAGCCGTTTCCAATAGGGTATTGGAGCGTGCGCACYTATCTTGGCCCGTCCGCGTCCGCCCATGCCTACGTTGCAGCCTCCATTCGTTGACTTTTACCAATGCTGACTTGACTTGGAGGTGTTTTTAGCACATGTTGTATTTAGTAATGGCAAACTTGTAATTATGAGAAGCTTGTATTTTGGGCTTTGTATATATAGATTTAGGAGAGAGAAACAAAGGGAGGAGGTAGTTAGTAGCTATTTTAGAATTAGAATTTCAGATTTCTTTTTGCTTTCAACATAGAATTTTCTGAGGTTGTCGGCGTTCCATGGATGAGTTAAATGTTGCCCATGGCCATCTTCCAGCTTGAATGTGCCATCCCTTAGCACCTCACAAATCTAGTARGGACCTTCCCAATTTGAAGTCAACTTGCCATCCTCCTTGGCCCTTCTATTAGATTCCATCTTTCTCAACACTAGGTCTCCCAATTGGAGAGGCCTATGGTTGACTCTCTTGTTATATTCTCGAGACATCCTTAYCTTGTATATTTGTTGGCAAAGGAGAGCGTTGCCCCAGATTTCTGGTACGAGGTCAAGATTACACTTCATAGCTTCCCAATTTCCTTCTTCGGTGTACATCATGACCCGTAGGGCTGGCTCGTACATTTTAATTGGCAGTCTGGTGTCCGAGCCAAAGACAAGAGTGAATGGTGTCTCCCCCGTTGAGTTCTTCACGATCGTCCGTATCGACCATAGCACATTGTATAGCTCATCCACTCATAAACCCTTAGCATGATCTAACGTCTTCTTCAACCCATTGCTGATGATTTTGTTGAAGGACTCAACTTGTCCATTAGGTTAGGAATGTGCTACGGAGGCAAAGTGCGCTGTAATGCCTTGATCCAGTAGCCAATTGGTGAGGATGTTGGAATCAAACTGAGGGCCATTGTCAAAGACTATGGACTTAGGTACGCCGTAARGAGTGATAATATTCCTAGTCAAGAATCCCTGGACGTCTGGCACTTTGATGTTTCTCATTGGCTCGGCTTCCACCCATTTGGTGAAGTAGTCTACTGCCACAATTAAGAACTTCTTTTTCCCCGGAGCTTGAGGAAATGGTCCAAGGATATCTACACCCCACTTAGCAAATGGTAAGGTTGATAGCACGGGAGACAACTGATTGGCTGGCCTTTGATGAATGTTGCCATGGATTTGGCATTTTTGGAACTTCTTGACTAGGTTGGCGCGGCATCTTCTCTCAAGGTTGGCCTGTAGTAGCCAATTCTAAGTGTCATTTCAGCCAAAGACCTTGCCCCAATGTGCGATCCACACAGACCTTGATGAATATCATCCAATACTTCTACCCCTTTCTCGGGAGTAATGCATTTGAGTAAGGAGTGATAGAAAGACTTCTTGTAGAGCTGGTCATTCCAATACACGAATCATGTATCCCGCCGCTTCACGTACTTAGCCTTTTTAGGATCAAGAGGTAGGATTCCAYTTTGTTTGAACTCAATGATCTCATCCATCCAAGTTCTTCCTCTATTGATGTAGTGGACCTCATTTAGCTCATCTATGCTTCGCTGATTTTTTACCCCCCAAAAGGATGATCTTGGAGAGTCGCCAGTAGCTGAGATAGCCAACTTGGACAATGCATCGGCTTGATTGTTTTCCGACCTAGGCACTTGCACTAGGTGAAAACATTCTAACCCTTCAACCTCCTTCTTGACCATGTCCAGGTACTTAATCATGTTTTCATCTCTAGCTTCATACTCCCCATTGACCTGGCTCACTACTAGTTGAGAGTCTGACATAGCATCGATCTTTCTTGCCTCGGCCGCTTTGCACATTCTAATTCCCGCTACCAGAGGTTCAGACTCAGCTTCATTGTTAGATGTCTGGAATTTGAATCGCATAACATAATCGAAAGTATCTCCTTTCAGAGACTTGAACAAAATCCCTGCCCCGCAACCATCTTGGGTGGATGATCCATCCACAAATAATGTCCAAACCTCGCTTGACGTTTCGGCTGYGGAGGCCATGTCATTTTCACGATGAAAACTGCTAGGACTTGCCCCCTTATGGCCTTCCTTGGTTCGAACTCGAGGTTGAACCCATTCAACGCTATTGCCCATTTCAACATTCTCCCCGATCACAACAAGAATCCACGCTTTTAGCGACTGAATTTACCGACCTCCCAAAAAACGGCCAGAAAAACACAATTTACCGACCGTTTTTGTATTTGACGGTAATTACCGACCGTTTTTAAAAATTTACGACCGTTTTTTTAAAATGGTCGGTAATTACCGACTGTTTTTTGACATTACCGACCGTTAAATGGTAGGTGAATCTAAAAAGGAAAAAAATAATTAAAATATTGGAATTACCGACCGTCAAACGGTCGGTAAAACAAAAATCTATATAAAAATAATAATAATAATAATTTGGGAAATGATTCCAAATGAAATAGCCGAACAAAAACCCTTACTCATCTACGCCCCTCTCACGGTCTTACTTCCCCCTTTCTCAACTCATATTTCCCTTAACCAACTCTCTTCATCTTCTCTCTTATCATTCACCCTCAATCTCCAAATCTTTTCCCCGATTTTTCTCTTCCATCAATATCATCTTCATCTTTCATTTTTTCCCTCAACCTTCGTACCAACGAACAACTGCGAACCAACTCCGAACAGCCGTAAACCTGCGCCGAACGACCGCCAAAAACGAGCGCCAACAAACCAACTCGAACCAGCGCCGAACGAACGCCGCATCTCCACAATTGAACAGCCGCTTCTCTAGCCGTCGAACKACCGTTGGAACGTATTRGAACCACCGCCGAATTTCCAAATCTACAAAGTTATGTCTTCATCTTTTGTTTTTCTTAATTGTTTTTAGTTTTTGATTTTGATTTTTATTTTGAATCCATCTTTCATTTTTATTTTATTTTCGATTTTATATTTCAGTATTATACTTTTTATTTTTGATTTTCATTCTATATTTTCCAGATCTACAATTTATTTTTGATATTCGATTTTTTATTTCAGTATTTTATTTTCATTTTTTTCATATTCTGATTTTTTTTCTTATGATTTTGTGATTTTTGTATGATTGTAGGTTGTTTGTGGAAATTGTAGTTGAAGAGATGAAGTGTGATGTTTGCATCAAGAATCAAGCTAGATCTAGAATTTTCGGAGCTTTGTACTTGTATTTTTTTTCCTTCTAATTTTACCAAGTGTACTTGCAATTTTCATATTCAATGAATGAAATTTATGATAATTTTTTTGGGTATGAAAAAGTACTCTTTACATTGAATGAGATTGAAGATACAGTTACAAAAACCAACAAAAAATATTGTTCATATTTACCGACCGTTCGTTGACGGTCGGTAAGTACGAGCAATATTTTTATTTCATATTCGGTGAACAGTATTTGCCATCTGTCAAAGTGGTCGGTACGAGTGGTCGGTAAAATTTACCGACCGTTAACGGTCGGTATATAGTGAATTACCCTCCATATTATTTCCGACCATTGACGGTCAGTAATAATTTTACCGACTGTCTTCGCATTTTTACCGACCATTTTAGGCTTATTTTGAACGGTCGGTAAATCCTTATTTTCTTGTTATGAATGACTCTAGCTTAGTCAATGGTTGCTTGATAGGTTGGTCGGTGTACACGACAATCTTCTGAACCGCGAAGTAGGGGTGAAGTTTCTTGCTAGACATCATTAGTGCTAAGCCAATTTTTTCAGATGTGGCATAGCGCATCTCCACTCCTTGTAGCACATGGCTTACAAAGTAGATTGGCAATTGGGCCCCTTCTCTTTCAGCTACTAACACTACCGACAAGGCATGGTCAGAAACCGAAAGATACATGTAAAGAGTCTCTCCTTCCATAGGGCTCACCAACCTAGGAAGAGAGTGCAAGTGTTCTTTCAACTTGATGAAGGCTGCTTCTGTTTCTTCACTCCATTCAAACTTGGCGCTCTTTTTGATTGCCTTAAAGYAGAATTGACATTTGTCTCCCGATTTTGAGAGAAATCTTCCAAGGGCTGCTAGGCAACCCGTCAACCTTTGAACTTCCTTGACATTGCGAGGGGATTGCATGTCAACGACTACCTTCACCTTGTCGAGGTTGGCTTCAATTCCTCTTTCGTCAACTAAGAACCCCGAAAACTTACCAGAGGTAACTCCGAACACACACTTCTTCGGATTTAACTTCATGCCAAAGTGGCGCAAAGTTTCAAAGGTTTCTCGTAAATCCCTYGCAGGATTTTCCTTTTTCTTGCTTTTGATGATCATATCATCGATGTAGGCTTCTACATTCCTTCCAAGCTGCTTAGCGAAGATGGTGTTTACACATCTTTGGAAGGTTGCAGGGGCATTTCTTAAGTCGAATGGCATTACCTTGTAACAATACAACCCATTGTCAGTGACAAAGGTCGTATTGTCCTAGTCTTCCTCCTTGAGAGGGATTTGATGAAATCCTGAATAAGCATCTACGAAGCTCATGGCCTCATGCCCCGCTGCAGAATCTACTAGCTTGTCAATTTTTGGAAGTGGGAAGCTATCTTTTTGACAAGCCTTGTTCAGATCAGTATAGTCCACACACATTCTCCATGTCCCATTTGGATTGGGGACTAGCACAATATTCGCTACCCACTCTGGATACTGGCATGGACGAATGAACCCAGCGTCTAGCAATTTTTTCACTTCCTCATCAGCTGCCTTGCTTCGTACCGGTCCAAAGTCTCTTDTTTAGATTTACTGGTTTGATTGTAGGGTCAACATTTAAGCTATGTTGGGCGATCTTTGGATCAAGCCCTGGCATTTCTTCCGCCGAGAAGGCGAAGACATCCTTGTACTCCCTTAGCAAGTCCTTGACCTCTTGCCCCAGTTTGTCACTCATAACATCACCTACTTTGATCGTTCTTTCTGGCGAAGTCCTCTTGCTGACCCCTTGGTTTTGGGCGAGAGATGGAGGRAAACAAACCATGTATTGCCATCATTTCCTAGTGAGTGTCGTGCACCATTAGCACCTCACCCGACTTTCTTTTCTTATTGGCCCCTTGCTTTGAAGTCTCAGGCACATCATCATCCTTGCCCCCAGCAAGTGGCTTGACGGTGGTCAGATAGCACTCTCGAGCGACTTGCTGATCTCCGTAGATTGTGCCAACCTTTCCCTCATRACTTATAAATTTCATTAACATTAGATGAGTTACCACAACAGACTTAGAAGCGTTAAGTGTTGGCCGACCAATGATGACGTTGTAAGCCGTTATGTTTTTGACCACCGGGAATTTGACTTTCAAGTGCCTGCAGACATTTTCCCTTCCCAGTCGCAGAGTAAGAGTGACTAAACAAACTGGCTGGATGATGCCACACTACTACAAAAAACACCTAACACACCACCCCTAATGCGTCGCACGTGTAAAATATGCGACGCATAAAGCTATTGCGTCACTTCTTTTGATAATGTTGAACGCGATAGAGTTGAGAATAATTTTGAAAGAACCTATCGCGTCGCCTTTTAGGTAATAGGCGACGCATAAAGTTTTCGCGTCGCATATTATATAAGAGGCAACGCATAAAGTTTTCGCGTTGCATATTATATACGTGAGAGGCGACGCATATGCTACCTATCGCGTCGCCTCATACGTGAGAGGCGACGCATATGCTACCTATCGCGACGCCTCTTACGGGAGAGGCGACGCATYTGCTACCTATCGTGTCGCCTCTTACGAGAGAGGCGACGCATATTCTACCTATCACGTCGCCTCTCCCGTGAGAGGCGAAGCATGTGCTACCTATCGCGTCGCCTCTCCCGTGAGAGGTGATGCATATGCTACCTATCGCTTCGCCTCTTACGTGAGAGGCGACGCATATGCTACCTATCGCGTCGCCTCATACGTGAGAGGCCACGCATATGCTACCTATCACGTCACCTCATACGTGAGAGGCGACACATATGATACCTATCGCGTCACCACTTACATGAGAGGCGACACATATGCTACCTATCGCGTCGCCTCTTATATAGAGGCGACGTATATGKAACCTATCGCATCGCCTCATACATTAGAGGCAACGTATATGTTACCTATCACAATACATAGAAAATGACCTATCGCGTCGCCTCTTATATAGGAGGCGATGCATAAACATATATTAGACGCATTAGGTATGACCTATCGTGTCGAAGGCTATCGCGACGGGCCAAAGGGGACGTGTAGGACGTGGGCCGCGCCCTCGCGTATAGCGGGCACGCGGCTTGGTACTACATCGAGGTGCTTTGCGTGGGCTTGAGCCACGGAACCCGCACGTGAGTGCGTTGGGGTAGTGTTGTTGAGTAAGGGGAGTCGCCACCGTGCCTATAAAGGTTATTCACGGACGCCCGAAACGTTGGTGCCAAATTAATGGCCCCACGTATCTGATCCAGTAACCAGTTCGTGGGTTGCGGGACATGGTACGAATCAGATCTGTAACCTAATTCGCCCGCATGTACGGCCTCTACTCGGTCTCATTGCAATTCCATTCATCACGATTATTGAATGCACATAACTTACTTTTTAGCACCTTAGAAAGCGTACTAACCCTAAAAATTACTAAGAAAGTGTGTTCTATTATGCACAAGAGATACCTAACTAGAAATTGTGACCACTTTGCATTAATCAAGTTAAAACGGTGTCTAAAAACCGGCTGTCCATAGTTATTCTGGTTTTAAAGTGATTCACATAATTTCCGGTCTTGTTTTAGCAAAATATATACAAATTATACACAATGACAATGCGAAGTATAATGAACTTCAAAATAATATACAAACCAATCTTACCCTGAATCTGCAAAAAAAACAAGATTAGTCGTAATAAAACGAGCGAAACGAATCTTCCGCCTTGAATCGCTATATAAGACAAACAAAACAAATGTTAGTTTATAATAAAAAACAAGCGAAATGAATCTTCCGCCTTGAATCGCTAGACAAGGATAAGAAATCTGAGTATTTGACAAGTGATAATATAATGAAATGAAATAAAAAGAATGAAAACAATAAAAAACGTTAATGACAATCTACATATTTACATGGAACAATTAAATAGTGAGTTTACATGTTTGTTAATTAGATCGAAACTCGTAATAGTTATTAATAGATTGAAAAAGGAGTATATTTAATCGCGAGTAATCTACAGAAAAACCTTGTTATTGCTTGTTGAATCGAAACAGAATCATGCTTGAATCAAGAACGAATGTGTTTAGAGTGATGATGAGAGTGAGAGAGTGAGAGAGAGAATACGCAGATTAAGGACAGAGAGGAGAGAATAGACGTGTGTATTGAAAATCGTGTGTCAGTTGAAAAATCGTGTGTCTTCGAATGAGCAAGGCAGGCACGTATTTATAGGAACGAGGGGAAAAAACGAGGGAAAAAACCCTGCGTATATACGCAGGAGAGCTCGTATATACGCAGGTGGCCTACGTATATACGCAGGCCTCTGCGTATATACGCAAGCCTCTGCGTATAAATTTTTTTCCAAAACTCGAAATATTTTGATTTCCTCCGATTTTATTTCGTGATTTGCCTTGATTCGACGCACCTAGACACCCTTGCTCTCCAAGCAAGGATTCTAAAGTGTTCTAGAAGGTTCCACGTATTTCCGGAGTATTTTTTGTGTATTTGTATTTTTTTTGTATTTTTGCGTATAAAAACTATAAAAATCATAGAAAAATGTAAAAAATCAGAAAAATAATCTAAAAATACTGGTGAGCTCAGAAAAATGTGAAGAATGCAATGAAAACTGGAAATTATGGATCACATCACCAATATAAAAAATCCTAAAAATAGAAAAGAAAACCTAAAAATAGAAAATAATTAAAATAAATAAAAGAAAATGTTTTTGCCCCTTTTATTTGTCCTTTGCTCAATAGTTCCGAGTATGACATCACGTATTTCCAACTTTTGTGAGTTCAAAGCATCTTTTCTAAGTCGAAACAATCGCGAGACGCGGTATGTTTCATCACTGATTACTCTTTTGGGGAGACATTTTTAGGTGTCTACAGGACGCGATAGGTCATTTTCAGGCAACGTGAAAGGGTTTTTGTTTTAGTAGTGCCACCACCAAACCCAATGATAGGGTTGTGGCATAGCACRAAGTCGTCGTCGTTGTACTTCAAATTTTGAAGACATTCGAAACTGATGATGTCGGAGGAGCTTCCCGTGTCAATCAGAATGCGACGGACACGCTTATCCACCACCTTCATTTCGACCACGAGAGGGTCATCATGGGGGGGGTGCTTACCTTCCCACGATCCTTCTCGCAGATGAGCACGTTCGGGAACTTATCCTCTTCTTCTTTATCGAGGATAATTACTTGCTGGGGGGTCCTTACTTAGTCTAATTGACCCTAGGCAGTCGGTCCTTTTGCAGCGAAACCTCCGGAGATCGTGTGGACGATTCCGTAATCAAAATGTTCCTCATTTTGGGCACCCTCAACCGACGGAGATTTCTTTAGAAACCTTTTTATCAAATGCTTGTTCACCTTGCCCTGGTGTGCTAGGCGGTCCATGGTTCGTTGCAAGGTGTAGCAATCATCTATGACATGTCTAGGCTCTTTGTGGTACTTGCAGTACTTGGACTTGTCTCTCTTGTCCATTTCAGTTTTGATTGGGGGWGGATCCTCTATGTTAACATCTCTACTCACCTCCTTGTAGACTTGAAACAGATCTTTGGTGTATTCAACCGTTGGAGTGTAGTTGAACTGTCTCTTCTTCCTGGTTGTTGCTTTCTGGGACGTCCCTTCTTCCTCAATGTTCCAGATGGCATACCTCTTTTTGTCATGACCACCACTTTGATGGACCTGGTTACTTTGATGTTTGGAGGAAGGGGGAGTCACTTTTTCCTTGGCCTTCTTTACGGCACAAACTTCTTCAACATGGATCCATGCTTCTACTTCCCTCATCATTTCATTCAATTCCTCAACCCTTTGCCTAACCATCTGGAACTTGAAAGGACTATCTTCATCCAGTCTACGGTAGAAATTGTCTAGGATCACTCGCACTACTAGAAATTTGCGTACGGGCGACCGAATTTAGCGACCGATTTCAAATCGGTCYTTATTAGCGACCGTTTCCGACCGAAAACGGTCGGAAACATTTAGCGACCGATTAATCGATCGCTAATAGCGACCGATGTTGAAATCGATCGCTAATAGCGACCAATAATCGGTCGCAAAACCCTTTATTTTGGCGGTTTTGAGGCCCTATACGCTCCGTTGTCTATTACATGTTTAGCGACCGAACTGGGTCATACGCTCCGCTGTCCGGTCGCCTAAATATTTTGGTAAAAAAAAAAAAAACTGGTCATTTTAATATGTTTTGGGACCCTTAACTTTTCCAAAAAACATCACGAACCCTCAATCGTCACCCCTTCACGACTCACGCCTCCGCGAAATCCCAAAACCCCAAACCCCTATTTCGACGACCCCACTCACTCTCGTCATCCTCACCGGCGATTTCCCTCCTCTCACGGCGAGCAGGCGCAGCGAGGAGCCACCCCACTCGCCGCATTCTCTTCTATAATTTTCTTCTTCCTTTCTCCTTTCTCCTCTTTCCCTTTCTTCTCTTCCTCCCTCGCGCTGGATATTTTCTTTGCTCTCACCGCAGACGCCCATGCTGTGCTGCTCGATCCCACGAGTAATTAATTTTTAGTTTTTAAATTTTAATTTCATTTTCATTTATACTGTTGCTTGCTCATTTTAATTTTAGGTTTGAATTTTAATTGTTTTTTGGGGGTTTGGCAGGAACTTGCAGATTCTTGGTTTGTGCTGCTGCTGCACGGTTGTCCCTTAACATTGCTTGCTGCGTAGTAATTGCTTCTTACCGTGATTGATTGCTGCTACTAGTATTCTGCCTCCATCGGTTTGGTTTTAGGATCCTTTTAAGGTATGTCTTCTTCTCTCTCCTCTTCTTCCCCCATCTCTTTTAATTTGTTACCACAATATTTGGTTGGTTTGTTTGTTTGGATTATTTATATTTGTTTGTGATTTGTTTGAGATTATTGTTGTTTGGATTATTTTATATGTTGTTTTGGATTTTATTTGTTTTGTTTTGGATTATTTATATGTTAGTTTTTTGGATTTTATGTTTTGTTTTTGGATTTTATTCTATTTGTTTTTGAATTTTATTATGTTTATCTTTGCTACTGTTTCACTTAAATTAGAAAAATCTGACACATTGTCAAACAATGAATGAAACAGAGCTCCATGAATATATGAATTAATCAATAGATCACAACGTCCATTATCACTCAGAGGGAAATGAGGTTTGACAATAACCTGACCAATTTACAATGTAGTCTTGCATCAAAATAGAACATAGCTACCTGGCAATGTACCACATTTGGAATTATTTTCAGCCATTACATTCTAAAAATGCACCCCCTGTTAATGCGACTTGATGTCGGTATTAATACGAAAATTTTGGAGAATCAAGACATGTATAAAGGAACATAACTTAATATAGGAGTACATTCTCTTGCTTTGTCTCGTCAAAAAAATCTCTTGTTCGCAACAATAGATATTTGTGATAAGGTCAATAATATTTTGCATTAATCCTCTAAGCCATCAATTACAAGGGAAGAGATTAGACATAAAGATTGGTGGGACACTAGTCCAACAGCAACTATCTATTGATTGGTCCGATCTAGTCCTTGGCTAATTAAAATAATGTTAACTTCAAGTACATTAACATATGCAAGCCCACTATGCTAGTAAACTGGCGCAGGGCTATATGAACTTTGCAAATTCACACCTTCTTAAGCCTAAAAGCAGCAGCAACGCTTGCTGGCCCTATTATATAATATCATTATATAAGAAATCGAAAAAGTGATCAACAAAATTATTAACAAATCAGTTGAGCTGTACTTCTAACGATTATTGAGTATTTTGAAATTTTATGAACGTTAAAATAATCGTGAATGTTATTAATCAATATAAATTTCAATATGTTGCAACATGCACCTTTCCTCATAAAGGTCCAAAGTATGTAAGGAATAATCATTGCATTTCGTATTTCCAAAATGCAAATGAATTCTGCACAGTTATGGTCTTTCTTAAAAGTGTCTTTTTTAAAAGAATATACGTTATAAAAAAAGAGAGTTCATATTAGTGGACTGTGCAAGCTTTCTAATACATGCAATTAACATGCCATTAGTCATTATGGAATTCATTATAAGGACGCTGAATAAACACACACATACAACTTTGTATGTGGAGATCAACTTATTTTTTGCTATACCTGTCTATTTTTGCTATGTTTGTTTATTGTCTGTACAGAATCACACAATGTTATTGGAACATTGTCAACTAATGCACTTCTTAATACAACAATTACTCTGGTATCAAATTAATTAATGTATGCTGAACCACAATTTTAAAACAAGCCTAGATGTCCGCGGTCTTCTTTAAGGTCAGACCTATAAATTTGAGCAAAACAAAATTCTTTCCCTTGGCGGATCGCACTTAGATTGTTTTTGAAGTGTCAACCACAAGATTTTTTTTGGTTATTTGTTTGGTTGTTATTTTGCGTGTTCTTTGTTTGTTTGTATATCAACTAGTGGCTCAATGTTAAGATGGACATTTTTGACCTCTATGCATGATCATTCGCCTTATCTTTATATACTTTCGGTAATAAAGAAGGTACTTTTGATACATACAGTATGTGAATATTGGTTAGATATCGTGAGATCTTAAGTTGTAGAAGAATTAAGCCTATATCTACATGATTATTCTTGAAGGTTAGTGGTTTGAGTTTTGACTGCATCACTCTGAATGTCGTTTGAAATCATCATGAAAAGGCTTTAAAGAAGTTAAAATATAATACGAGTGAAAACATTGAAATTAATTGAATGCTTACAACTGGATTTTGTTAGGCTTAGAATAATAGGCGTTAACGAATGAAAAGGAAAAAAGAGCGTGAGTGGGATGTACAGATAGATGCATCAACCGCACTACTTCGGGATGATTGTCGAAGGGGTAAATGAGTTTGTTGCTTCGCTCAAAGAGCCCCCGAGCTCAATCGTGGGGAACAAAATAAGATGTCCGTGTGCTAGTGTAAAACTTGAAGTTTTTGGATGCGCCGATTAAAGGTACATTGTATAAGAAGGTCATGGATCATTACTATGAATGGTGTATGTCACGTGTGAAGGGCGACGTATCGGGGGTCCACGTCGTCTCCTTATTGAAGCCGAGTCCTTACACCGAGCAATGTTTCGATGCTGCTTGGGAACACTGGACCAATCACTTCTTACAGGAGGCAGTTCGACGCGATAGAGAACCAAATCGAAGCCAAGATGTTCTTTCGAGATGCTCAAGCAGCCGATGCAGCCGTGTATGATTGGGACAACCGATTCTTGGTGTATGGAGATGGCTTTCTATTCTAGAATGATCATTAGAAGTCCGAGTAACAACTTGCCTACATACAGGTGCGGTAGATGGTTCGGGTAATTGTTGAGTGATGCACTCCCAACACTCCCAAAAAACAAGTGTAGACACCTACTACGACACAAAAAATGGTATCAAGGGATTAGAGCTTCCCTCACGAGAAAGATAATCCATCCTAAAATGGATGTACGTTGGAAGGACGATGCGAGCTTGATAAGTGGTCGTCAGTGGTCATCGTAATAAGGAATAATTCGCGAATGGCAATTTGGTCCCGCCAAGCTTCTGCGTGTACGTTTCCAATATACACCTACGATTAATAGATGTTTTGCCACCAAAACATTGCCGACGGATTGATGACATGCAGTTATGAAAATCCGTCGAGGGCGGAAACATGGCTCACCAACTGACAAGCAAAGCTTGGAAGCACTTGACACGAGCGCTACAGACTTTTCATCCCGAGCCCCGAATATGTTAGACTGGGTTGTGCACGGATGGTTTGTTTCGTTTGGAAGAGCATACTCTATTGTTTGAGCCTATTCTCACTACACCTTACAACAGTTCACCACTGGACATGTGCATGAAAAAAACCTTCTTTTCCTTTCCTGCTTATTTCTGGGCCAAAATAGAAGAATCAAGCTGGATTCTACTAATGCAACCTTTGATTGATGAGCTGAAGCAGCTGTGGTCGGTTGGGTCACTTGACTTCATGACATCTCAAGAAGAAAAATTTCAATCTTCGCGCGAACCGTAATTGTGGACTAATCCAGTGACTTTCGCGGAGTGTATCCAGCGCATATGGTACGAGCGAGGATGCTTATAGCGTAGATCGCGTGCAGTCGACTACTAGTTCATTTAGCGAGTCACTGTTTTGGCTGTTAAGTGGATGTCCAATATTGCATGGAGAAAGAGTAAGGGCCTTTTGGCTAAACACATGGAGGCAAAGTGTCCATGGTTTGATTGCCATCGCAGTTTTTAGATCCGACCACCCGCCTTTCCGGGAAAAGAAAGGAGAAACGGATATATCATGGTCAGGTGAAGAAACTTTGGGAGATTGTGAAAGGACTTATCCGAGAGTAACAGATGGGTCCTGGATTTGGAAGCACTTGAAGAAGAAAAAATGGTGGAAAGCAATCTTGTTTGTTGGGCCTCCATAGTTGAAGGATTTCTGCTTCGGGAGGATTAGTACTTAACACGGCATCATGTCACGAAGAGATGCAGATCAAAAGATGTGAGGTTGTATAGTACGGACGCTGTGTCAACGTATAATATGGTAGCTGCGTATGCTGATTGCTCTTGGAACGAACTGCAGGACGATCGTTGGAGTTTAGATAGACAATCTCTGTCCAGGTGGTCAGTTAGCGGTCAATATCCTATTATCAGTGCCGGGTTGGCAGGCGACAGTTGGACGATTGTGGAATTCAACACTGAGTAATCAGAAATAGAGGTACGTTCATGAGAGTCACTGGTATGTATGTGCGATGGATAATAGTCCGTGATGGTGTATCACGCCAGAAACGGCCGCAGTTATGTTGGAGCTAAGAGGAAACGCCCGATGAGAAGTTAGAGACAATCCTAATGTTGTGCAAGCTAGGTCATATAAGTTATGGTGAGAGTTAAGGGCGGTAATAGTCAATTAATTAACCTATCGTGTACGAGAAGTGTAGAGTCCGTACTAGGCTTGGGGTCTAGTATGACTGCGACTCTTCGTCTGCCACGGTTATACAAGGCAACAGGTGCAATAGCACAGGTAGTGAAATGGACATGGATCTTCACGGACATGAATTGGAGGGCTTGCGTATACGCGGCAACTGGATATGCACATATACGAAGATTGACGTAGATGTATGTTCCGGATGTGATGCTTTTAGATCATTAGAAAGAATTGAATATAGAGTACCGCATTTCAACTGGTTAGGTAATAGTTAAACGTCTGTAGCTGTCACGGCATTCGTGCGATAAAGCGCTATAGTATAGTAGAGTCTGCAAGTTGACATTGTGGGGACTACGGTCCTCTTGGAGTATTCATTTGGCTCATGCTATAGACGACGTTAGTTGAGTACTTGACCCTGTTTCCGCGTGCCGTACTGACCGACGTATTTCGACAGAGGCCCTAGAGGATCATCTGGCATAATTATATATGGGTCACAATTTCTTTCTGAGCGTGACTAGCTGTTTTGGTCTGTAGTGTGGCGACTGCCCCGATCTGATCCACGGTTATTGTAGGACGATCATGACGAGAATAGACGAGAGCCGGTCTCATACGAGATTAAGAGACGACAAGCGTGCTGGAGAATCCTGACCAGGCGTATGACTAGAAGCAGATTGTAGATTAATCGAATAAAGATGTCGGCTCTGTGTCATGTCTACTAGTTAAGCCCGCACATTGAGCCACGTTTGATGCCCTGGAGCGTGACCTACCTAATATCAGACGTCGTGTCCTCTTGCCTAAGTCAAGAAGCAATATATGGAGGGTCTGTTCAATACAGATGGGGATGTTACCGCATCGAACGGTGATTAATGAACGCTTGATTATGTCAACATAGCGGTGATAATAATGATGACTCAGAGGAATTATAAGAGCAGGAGATACGATGACGTGTTTTGTAGTGAGTCCAGCAGAGATGTTACATTTCTATGTAGTCTTATAGAGTATAGCTACTACATGCTTAGATTTGCTACCATGGGCATGGTTTCACGTTAATTCGACGATAGGTAGATTTTCCTCATCTCAAGCCAGCATTACACCTAGAAGTCTGAGCAGGTGCAATGAGGAAGAGCATTAGCGTCCTACAGGGTTGAATGCAGGAGTTTCCATATGGATGCATTCATAATTGCAATAACCGAATCGCTGCAGAGGAGTACGGCAATCTGAGAGATGATGGACCAAGTCTTCTCGACTCTGCGCATGTAGGCACAGGGTATAACTTTCCGCTAGTACGAGTCGAGTAGTGTGATGAACAAATAATAGTCCGGAGAGTAGTGCGGAACTGAGTGTAGTGGTAGGACAAAGTGCTGAGTGCCATTATCAACACTATGGTGGTGTAGTTGGAACTAGGGTCAGTGCAGGCGCCGACAATGGCTCGGTGTTATGGGTGCGACCGGCTTGGGAATGTGTTGGTTAGGTGATCTGTGTAGAGGCGTCGATGGGCGACGCCAGTATAACGAATGGAGATATAGACACGCTCTGAGCGAGTCTGGGAGACTACCTTATCAGATGCGAAGTTGGAAGATAGTACTGATAAATGATCATGGTTTGCACTAATGGCCTGCTGTGCGGCGCGAATGCTGTTAAGGCGCTTACTACCATAAGAATCGGGATCTATTGCAGGCAGGCCTATACGGATTGGCTTTAAGCAGTTTAAATCACTAGCTCTTAATCGTTGGAAGAGATGCATCAAGAATAAGGTCCAGACCATATTTGGGCGGAAATTTACCGTAGAGCATTAAGTCTATGATCGCAGATCTTCTATGGGCGCACATTACTGAGCGATACGGCCCAATCGTTGAGGGTGGATCAGCTGGATGGTTAGAGCATGAGCGACAAGAAGGCTCCTAATACGAGCTAGTCAATGCGATGGTGACTCGTACCGGAATGGCGTCTGTGTCGGACTGCGAGCACCATGCGCGGCGTCAATATAGCCAATACCTCGTGGCAGGGGCTTTTAAAGGATAT
Organism: Bassia scoparia; assembly: GCA_008642245.1. NCBI lineage: Eukaryota > Viridiplantae > Streptophyta > Magnoliopsida > Caryophyllales > Amaranthaceae > Bassia > Bassia scoparia. Next base: position 2,101 of record SNQN01002033.1, on the reverse strand, counting down.
AACACCGAGAGTATGAGTCCCGATAATGTACCGCGATAGCGATAGTACGGTACTATAGAGCTTGCCGAGAGACAACTTAGTTACTTGGTAACTCGTTACACGTATCGTCATGATAAAGTCAGAATCGTTTGAGGTCACTGTTTAGCGTGATGACGAGCGTTCTCCGCATTAGTCTTAATTGCTCTGAACATCGTAACGTTGAGGGTCTATACGTGTTGCGGCCCACACAGCCGATCTTCCAGTAGTGCGAGTGAGCGGCTCTTGGTTACGTACAGACTGACGCGATAGGCTAACATAATGGTCGGCTTGTAACGTAACTTGGCGCTTGACGCAATCGATTATTGACTGGGATATAGGTAGGCTTGCCGCTACGAGAGCGGGGGTTGCGACTTATTACTCTTGGACTACAGTCTTACTGATAGAGACGTGCAGCAGCGTGTACGTATTGATACAGTAGTCGTAACGTTGTCATGCGTGAATTAGGTCCGAAGGTGGAGGCGAGCTGACAATGGTGTACACCTCAAGCTAGACTGATTGGCTTCGATAGAAGGAGTCAGCATGGTTAGAGGAAAAGCCAGTGAGCATGATATATTAAGGGGTGCGAGTTTTCTGAGTCCGTATTGCGCTGCTTGCCGATCGGCGCCCGGCATGAATGAATCAAATAAATAGCACAATCAAAACATTGTGGCGGATATCCAGCGATGTAGATTCTATCGCCAACAGGCTCGAGGTGGGTTGACGAATTCCGAGCGAACCGAGGCACAGTAGCGTGAGCTAGGAGCAGAGATGAACACAATGACGAGATTAAGGGCATTGACGGAGATAGTCGCAGTCCCAGGCAGAGAGTGTACGCCTGGTGTAGGTGTCTAGAGGAGATGGTCCTCAAGGAGGGTGATTTGACGTCAGTTTGTCGAGTCATTACTAGCCCGTAAAGTGGCAGCCAGTCTCTGGGAAGGACGGATTGGAGCATATAGGCCCATGGGATATTTAGATGTTCTTGGACGTCGGTCATGTTGATCGACACCGACTATCCAGTTGGTACTTTCTGTGGGGCATGGAACGAATGGGTGTCTGCCTGCCGACAAGAGATAGACTAGGAGAGGCAAACTAGGCGGTGAGAGCATGAATTAAACGATGATCGTACTCTCCATGATAACGAGGACGCGTGTATGACGCGTTGTTCGTGAGTGCGATGATCGATCACGTATGTGCGCTGAAAAAGCGACTGCGATCGGATCTGCAATACATCCCTACAGAAGATCCGGTGCGTTGACGATAGAGTTGTTATCGACGATCACAAAATTCGATTTTGAGAGATTCGAAACAACGTACGTAACGACATAGAAGTCCGCGCTTGTGATGGCGATAGTCAGCAGGAGATTTGGGATCATCGATGGAATTGGTACGCCGCTATGAAAATGATGCACAGGTTTTTCTTTCATTGAATCTTCGATCTTATCAAGATAATTATTGTGCGGGTAAGTTTGGTCTTCTGTATAGACTGGTTAACGGTGAGCAGTTGCAGCATGTTTGTATTCTTGAAAAGCAGTCGCTAAGGCGATTAGTCTATCGGTGGGTTGAGACTGTGGTTTCAGTGAATAATGTCTCGACTCTGTGATTGCAGTGTTATGCAAATATTTCAGTTGTACTAGTAGTCTTGTCTCATTCATGGAAGTCTTTTCAGCGATACGCGTATTCTATTTTAGGATCCGATTTGTCTTTACACGCTCTGGATAACCGGTTGATCTACTACGAGATCGTGGGAGATGTTCTATGAGAATGGCCGCTTAGTGGCAGAATATGTATAACGGTATAGCTATACTCGAGAGAAATAGTACGGTCGGGAAATATGGTGTAATGGAGACGGATAGATCAGCAGAGCGAAATGATCATCGCTGAAAAACGTACATGCGTGAAACCGCCGGTTGCCTTCGGCTGCGTAAATTCAGTCACCGTAAGGAACGCGGGTCTATGAGGGCAATTCCCAGTCATCGTGTGCTGCTACATGGTTCTGCAGAGAGAGTGAGCGAGATGGTTGGCATAGATTCATTGCCAAGCATAGATACAGAGAGCCTTCTTTTGCTTAGTAATTACGATCAGC
>SNQN01002032.1:74558-81123 GCA_008642245.1 Bassia scoparia | reverse complement strand
AAAAGAGTAGGATGAATTAACTTCGTGATGGACTTGGCCAGTGAATCCTCAGACTCAATTATACCTCTCCGAAGACAGACTCAGACCGGATGGAAGCACGCCCGATCAATAGAAATTGCACAGATATGCAATCCACGAGTCAATGCCTTCCTCAACACCTCACCCTGTACTCATAAGAGAGTGGATGGAGGCACCTCAGGCCCATCACAGCAGCCTTAAGACACTTAAGATTCTTACCCTCACGCAACAGAAGCGCTAACCCCCATAGTCCTAGTATGAGAGGTCCAGAGTCAGCCACACTGTCACAATATCTTCGGGTCAATCTCAATATTCAAAACCTCTAACGGCGGTGCCTAGAATAGCGAAAATAATAATAACGTCACTTGCAATTCTTAAATTTTTTTAACGCTATTCGACTGAGGTTAAGCAAATTTACCATGTACCTATTCCAAATCTAACACTATCACTAACAATAACTACATGCAAAGAGACACTATTAGCGTAGTACAATTTACAAAACATTAACTATAATAAGAAAATTAATTAAATTAATCATAGAAGTAATAGTATGTAACAAATATTAAAATATTAATAAGGTTCGTTTTCAAATAGATTGCACAATATTATAACAAAATATACATTGAAGCTTAATTTAACACAAAAATAACAACAATATATAAAACATAAACATCATACATATTAGTGAAACTTAAACATCTTACATAACAAAGAAAAAATAACTAAAATTATAAACACATACTAAAAATATATAAAAAAACATCATACTAAAATAATATAATAATACTACTCAATATATAAACATCATACAAAATAATAAAACATATACTTAATTAATATATAACAATATCATATAAAATATATAAAAATCATACTACAATATATACAATCATAAATAATAATATATTAGTGAACTTAAAACATCATACATCACAAAGACAAAAACTAAAATTTTCAAGTAATGTGAACAAATATTAGTAATTAAATAATTCTTTTTCAAATAATTAGTAATTAAATAATTCTTTTTCAAATAATCAAACAAATTATTTGTGCATTTTTATTTATGAAAAAAAACTTGAAAAAAAAAATCGAAAAACTAGCAAGGTTCGGCCTATAAGACCGAACCACCGACGGTGGGTTCGGCCTGGGCCACCGAACCTCCGACGGTGGGTCCAGCTTTGTAGACCGAACCCACTGTCGGAGGTTCGGTGGCCCAGGCCGAACCATCTACAATCAAAAAAAAAAAAAAAACGAACGCTAAACATACCTTAGTCGACGGCGGTTGAGGCGGCCGACCGGAGGGTGGGGGGTTAAATTGAGCCGTTTGCGGGACTTCGAGGCCATTTATAAGGCCTACGGCATGACAGTGGGAGGGGACGCGTTGGTGGTAGTGCGTCGCGGTGGCAGTGGGAGGGGACGCYTCGGTGGCCTTTGGCGGTGAGAGGGGAGGAGTCTCGGGGTTACGGCGGTGGCGCAGGTGGCGGAGCGGAGGTGAGAGAAGTTGGTTTCAAGTTATGTGAAACAATACAGTGACAGAGGGGGAAGTGATAGAAGGAATTTGTTGGGTTAATTTGAAATAGGGGTAAAATGAGGAAAATTACTAAAAATACGAAAAATACGCGGGCGAAATACGGTAATTTGCGGGCGACATTTAGCTCTTCACGTAAATAAAATGGAAATATTGTGTATTTGGGGTTTGGCTTTTGTTTAATTACACAATTCAGAATTTTATGACTACATGTGCAAATTGAAATGTGGTGTATATGGGCTTTTGATATTGCGTGATGTAGTGCCTCTATTTACTCTTTTACTAGTGCTAGAATTTTGCCAAAGATTGAGATTATTATACATGATCATATTATATTATTATGAATTTTGCCAAAGATTGAGATTATTATACATGATCATATTATATTATTATTACTCCGTAGATTGATTATAATACAATTATTGGCAGAGCATAATAATATTATGATTAGACCGATTAGGCTCATTATATAGTTTCGTATTATAATAGTTTTTCATATTTATTTATTTATAATGATTTTCATATTATAATACATTAATACACATTTCCTAATTTCAACATGATATATGTGTGTGTGCGCTCGCGCGCCACGTGTGTGAGATATAAAGTGCAAGCCTGGTGTCAAATTAATGTTAATGTAATACTATCTTCATTTCAATAGATTTGTATTATTGACTAAGGTAATACTATTTTCATTACATTCCATATGCACGGATCAAATTATATATGTTCATTTTTGTGGTAAATTATCATACCATTGTTCAATTTTTTTGGCATTTAAGTACAGTTGTCCTTTTTTAGTTCGATTGTGGGAAATGAAGATATAGATGTATATTTAGATTTATTTATATAAACTAATCTGATAATAATTTTTGGATAGCTAGAGTGAAAGAAGCTTTACTCATATCAATCGAACAACTTTCGAATCTAGCCTCTAAATTCAAGTTAAACATGTTACCCCATTTTTATAATTTGTATATAGAGAACCTCTTATAATTGGAGATATATTTTTGGGGTGATTTGATGACTTGGTCGACTAACATCGTTCGCGATTTGGTTTTACTTCATTTCTAGTCAATAATGTGTGTGAAAATTTTGTTATATGATGATATTTTATAATGCAAAATTGATTCGGTTCCAAAAGTAGAGTGTAGGGAAAATGAGAGGGGAAAAAGTACTATAACGTGACATGTTATGTGTCAGTTTTGGAGCAAAGATAATTTTTCCCTTAATAACATAGTCTACGGGAAATTGAAAGGAAAGATGGTATGCGACAACTTTTTTTTGGTTTAAAAGAATTGTTTAATTATTTGTATTTTCCTTTTTTGTAGAGGAGTTTGATTTTTTTTTAAAAAAAAATAATCAATAATTGTTCATTCAATTCTCTCTCATCCGTTAGGGACGAACGGATCTAACAATTTTAATAAGGTGAAATATCATAAAAAACTTGATTTTCCATTAAAATATTCAATTGTTTTAATTTTTTATTATTAACTTGATTTTTTTTATCAATGTATACCTATCGTTACTTCTCACTAGTTATAAAATCAAATTCATATAGTACAATGTAAACATGTGCCTTGCACGGACAAAATACTAGTTACTCTGTATGTTTTAATTATTTTCGTCGCGTTTGTGTGCTAATGTAATGTAAGAATGGGGAATTTCGTTCTCATATGTTAAGCGTATCCTTTCGTTATTTTTGTAACTGATTGAGTTATAATTTAAAATAATTACGTAAACATTAATTATTTTTTTTAAACATTGTTGTAGCAATCGAATTGACCTAGCTACAATATTTCCTTACCTTCTGGGTTGACAGTGGGATGGAGGCTTTCCTTCAATGCTACCTCGGGAGAGCTGACCTCTATTGAACGTTGAAGTGGAACTTTAGCACTTCCTCCTTAGCAAGGGTGATAACAAGTCGAGTTCAAGTCCTTAACACTTCTTGAGTCCTTAGCACTTCGTACGTGTTGCGCCTCCTAAGCACCTGCACAAAGGAGAATAATCCTATTCGGATTATCTCCCCTCRGATAATTAAGTATATACGGAAATAAAGGGATTTAAAGTGCTATGTAGTGAGAGAAAGTAGAGAGAGTTGCTCTTAAGTTAGTTGGTTGTCGGATGTAATGAATGTCTCATAAATGAGCTTCTTCGGGATATTTAAAGGTAGTCCACCCCTTGGAAGCTTGGATGTGTGACACTTGTCACCCCTCTACACCATTTGATTATCCATTATTACCACTTTGGTGTACGAACATCTAATCCTCGATCTGTTTTTGATCTGATTTATTTTATTCACAGCGTTTGCCACGTAGATCGTTTTGTCCGTGTATTAGGAAGACACGTATCCAAGGATTTTCACTTGGTACATCATTTGCCCCTCAAAGACCCTCTAAACCTCTAGGTTTATAGGGTGTTTGACCATGGCATCGTAAAGTTACTCTCTGTAAAACATCAAAACGCTTACGAAAATATCACTTGGATAGATTTTTTTTACCTTGGAATAGGCTGAGCTCCTCGTGCTTCGCAGAGTAGGGTCAATCGCAGCAGGGCAAGGAACCAAACTCCCCACTTTCTCCTTTCCCGCGCAATAGGGATTTCGAATTCCCAGTCGCTCAAACCTTCATCCCATATAAATAGGGGCAGAGAGAGAGAGAGAGAGAGAGAGAGAGAGAGAGAGAGAGATTTTCACTCTGACTTTTCTCTAGAATTTTTACGGCTTCCGCACTTCTCTCTCTACCCTCGCATTTCAGTCAAGTTCGAAGAAATTTCGTGTTCGCACTTTTACCAGTTGACTTAGTACGCTTTGCACCTTTAGACTTCACCTTCGCAGTTCTACTCATACTAAGGTACCTGATTACACTTTACTTTCTTCGCACCTTAATCTTTATTCTTTTTTACCAAAGTAATAAATATGAGTGATGRGAGTTCGACGGACTCTTCGCGCTTTAAGCATCGAGTTAAGGGCTTCGAAGAGCCTAGGCCAACTTCGCCTGGCTCGATTTCGATCGAATGCTCTTRGACCCTTCGCCTTTTTCTGCCTTTTCCATAAGCCTTCGTCCCATCCCTGATATTCTACCTGTGCAGGATACAACTATGCCTCGCAGAAAGCACGTCGCCAAAAGGGACCCCAAGGACCAAATTTATGAGGATGTGGATAGAAGTAAACTTCCCAACACCTCGGGCGCGAAGTGCAAAGAATGTCAAGGAAGAGGACTTCGATGCGACCCTRGATGCTGAAATTGAGGCCGAATTTGGCGACGATGTGGACGACATGTCGCCAGCTCCTCTCTTCAAAGAGACATAGGAGAAAAACGAGGACAATGAGTCCGACGTTGACGATGACGAAGAAAACCAAGTCCTGAATTTGTTCGAGTGTGAAATAATTGGGTCATCGCACTTTGAACCCATAAAGCCATTTACGCCTCTCACATTTGCTTCGTCGAGCCAGAGGTGAAGGAACAGATAATAATTCTTGCGGAGGAGTCCAACATCACCCAGACTCCGAAGGACACCTTCGTAGTTTATAAAGATGTAGTTAACCTAGGCCTTCTCTTTCCCTCGAAAACCTTTATCATTCATTTAATGAAGGCCTATGGCATCGGCGTCTCTCAACTAACACCAAATTCCTGGTGTCACATCTTCGCATACATGGCCACCTGCAAGGCAAAGGGTTGGCCCTTGTCAACTGGGGCTTTCGTTCGCATGCACCATTTGGTCAAAAATAACCGGTGCAAGCACGGGTGGTTCCAGCTTTCGAATAGGAAGGCTATATGACTGCGGTTGATACACCTAATAAGTTCAATAATTGGAAAGTCGATTTCTAATGAAGTGAGGTAGTTCAAGTGATTAAAGCTTACCTCCCGGTTCCAGGAGATCCCGGGATCGATTCTTATTCCCCTCCCTGCAGCTCCCTTAGCACAAAAAAATACAATAAATAAACATTCTTCTCATTAATATTCAATTTAATTTCTTTTGCCTTCATCTCCTCTTCAACATAGTCCGTAACATATTACTTTTCATCTGCATGTTCTAAAGTGGATTTTATAAGAAGAAATCCTTCTATTGTAGTTTATAAACAAATACACCTTTTCTGTGGAACAAGATAATTTGTTAAGAGGGTGAATTGAAGAAGCGAGACAAAAGATAGCAAAATGGCGTCGATTTATAAATTTAAAAAAGTTTTGAATTTTGGTAATTAAACAAATTTTAAAAAATTAGCCTTTAAAGCATTTAGATAAAGTAGGAATAATGACATAGTAGACACGCATGGCGTTACGCGTTTGGCTCGCTTATCTTTGCACGCATCAAGCTGCTATATTTGTTTGCTTCAAATTACACCGAAACGACGTCGTTTTTGTCATTTTAGCAGCCATTCAATGTCGTTTGGGAGTACTAGCAATGAAAAAATTGTTTTCTTTTTCACATTCAAAGGGCCCACTTTCATTTTTGCGCCATAAAATGTGTTTTGGAAAGACCATTTTCATGAAGAATCATGCCAATACTTTTTCTATCACACTCCGAGGGTTGCTAAATACCACCAGGTATTTACTTGTATACCGCCCGTATTGTGTTGTTTTGGACTTAATTACCCTCACATTCACTCACCCCTTACATTCACACATTCACCTCTAACATTCAGTGATAAATCACTCTCTCTAATCCTCAATAAGTTACCCTCACTACTAACAGTCTCTCTCGCTAACCGTCTCATGGCAGTGATAGCACAAACATGGCACTAAAACGTCACTCTCTCCTTGACGGCCTGACCCACTCTAATGTTAACTTCGAGTGTCGTCGTCGTTCACGAAGTGAACCACCGCCATTGTCGTCATCGCCCTCACAAATGTAGCAGTAAGTTTTCTTATTAAGATACTTGGAATTTGATAATTTTCTTTAATTATATTATTGATCCCAAATTCAAAATTCCCTAATTTTTATGCTAAGATTAAAGGAAAAAGTTTTCTAATTTTGAGCTACTTTTGAAAGTTCATTCATTAATACTTAATACCAGAT